>PVLC010006422.1:0-69491 GCA_004027655.1 Graphiurus murinus
CTGGGGATTGAACTCAGGGGCATTCTACCTCCGAGCTATACCCCCAGCCCCATTTTTTATTCTTTATTTTGAAACCGAGTCTCACTAAGTTGCGGAGTGCCTCACTAGGTAGCTGAGGCTGGCCGCGAACCCGGATCCTCCGGTCTCAGCCTCCCGAATGCTGGGATTACAAGCGTGCGCCACCACGCCCGGCTCCCATACATACATCTTTGATTAATCATCTCTGATTAATGACCCTCTGCTTGTTTGGAAGAGGTATGAATTAAAATGGACCTGAAATTGATCGTAGGAACCTCTTTTATTTCTTAGGAAAAAGTATGAAGCTAAGAGAAACATGCTGAGCATGTGTGTGTGTGTGTGTGTGTGTGTGTGTGTGTGTGTGTGTGCATTTATGTTCCATTTTGTTCCGAAGGCGGCACGTCCAACGGGCACACTGGAGAGTTCTCACCTGGAACTCAGCATGGCGGACCTGAGCTGCGGCAGCGGCCACCTGGTCCTCCAGCTCCGCCAGCTCCGTCTCGTCAGTACCGCTGTGGATGCAGCGGGCGGCATCTTCCAGCTCGCTCAGCTGGCCCTCCAGCCCGTACACCGTGCCAGCTGCCAGGTACACCTGTGGAGAGGGCACAGTCTTTGAGCTCAGCCCTGCAGACCTGGTTCAGGTGGGGCTCTTTCAGGAATCCCTGGTTATTCAGGGGAGAGAGAGAGAGCTGGGAACGTCCATTTCTAAACAAGCACCACACTTCAATGGCAGCATGAGGTCTTGCCCCTCACTGTCAATCCTATCTCTTCCCCCTCCAAGTCTGCAGCAAGAAAAAGCAACTTGTAAATGGCTCTCGATAAAACAGTACAGAATACGCAGCATGGGCCATGAAATGGGTGAATTTGCCCGATGACTTATTTGTCCAACGTCAAGAAGACGCAAAGAGAAAAGTTCATGATGGGACTTTTCCCAGTAAAAGTTTTCCTTGGAGCCGGGTGTGGTGGCACACACTTGTAATCGCAGTACTTGGGAGGCTGAAAGAGGAGGATTGCAGGTTCGAGGCCAGCCTCAGCTACTTAGTGAGGCCTTCCACAACTTAGTGAGACCCCGTTTCAAAAATAAAGAATTAAAAATAGGGCTGGAGGTATAGATTGGAGGTAGAATGCTCCTGGGTCCAATTCCCAGTACTTAAAAAAAAAAAAAAAGTTTTTGTTGGTATTCAGGAATGGAGGAGAAAAAAAATCAGAAAACGCGAAAAGGGTGGAATTAATTCCAATTAATTACAAATTTTTAGCAAATCATCTCTGGTTAATGACTTTCTGCTTGTTTGAAACTAGTCAAGGGAATTAAAACGAACCTGAAATTTATAGTAGGAAAAATATCTTATTTCTTGGAAAAAAAAGTCTGATGCTAAGAGAAATATGTCAAATCTATTTATCTGTCAATTAGGATAGTTTTTGATAGCTATTAAAAATTAGGCTGCAGATCAGATGAAGGGAGTAATTTGGAATGAAAGAAAAGACAGATTTTGACATGAGTTTCTAAGGTGATTTTTCATAAAAGTAGGCTAAGCGCGTAGGATCTTTGGAATCATTCACGCTAAGGGATGCTATAGAGGGAGAAGGCAGTTAATGCTCCTTCAGCCGAATCAAAAAAGGTCACAAAAGAACCCAGAGCACAGGAGCAAGGTGCATCCAACAACAAGACCTGCTTAAAGAGACGATCTCGGAGTTTAATGGACATTATACAGTTCTACGCTTGATCGCGGTGATTGGGAGTTGATTGGAATGAAGCGCTTGGTCAGGACTTTCTCAGTTCCTTTAACTCATGCTAAAAATACAACAGAGTTGAGGACAAGCCAGGAGCCGCCGCGCACAAGTCCGGCACGTGCTTGGTACCAAGTGATGTCGAGAATTGCTGAGGAGGGAGAAAGAACCCCGAGATGTTCCTATTCTGTCCGTTCTTTGGCACAATTATCTGTGTTACAACTGGCAGTTCTCCAAAACATCTCCAAGTGGGGCGGAGGCAGGTGGAGAGGGAATGCAGTAAACTCGTGCGTCCTCTCCGGGCTTGCTTATCCGCAGTGACCCACACGGTGGACACCAGGTCAGACGATGCGCCCGTCACCACACCGGGCCACCAAGTAAACGGCTGCCAGCCGCGGTCACGTTCAGCGGCCTTTCGCTTTCTACTTCTTGGCCGCATGCTGCGTATTAGAGAAACCGTGTTTCTAAAAGAGCTTCATAATCCTATTTTTTATTCTTTATTTTGAAACAGGGTCTCACTAAGTTGCGTAGGGCCTCACTAGGTAGCTGAGGCTGGCCGCGAACCCGGATCCTCCGGTCTCAGCCTCCCAAGTTCTAGGATTACAAGCGTGCGCCACCACGCCCGGCTCCTATGCCATCTCTTAATTTTGCTCACACCTCAGTTACTACTTCTGTAGTGAAACTCTCCTCTCCCAGCCGAACCCCAACAGTGACAGCAGAAGTCCTCACGGCAGGAGTTTAAAATACCCAGGCATTCCGCCCAAGGGACCGAGCCCCATTCTGTGTGCTGAATCCCGACTGGGAGACGGCAGAGCCCGAGGCGAGCCCATGGCCCGTGACCTGGGGAACAAAGAGATGAAGGAGAAGCCGTCCCTTTTCCTGGTCACGCTCCCATGGAATGAAAAGGAAGCTAGATGGAGTTTCTTCTGAAGTGAAATCTGAAAAGCTGGAGGAAGTGGCAAGGGAAGGGGGGGCAGGAGGAGGAGGAGGAAGAGGAGGAAGACGAGGAGGGGGAGGAGGAGGAGAAGAAGGAATGGAAGAGGAGGAGGAGGAAGAAGGAATGGAAGAGGAGGAGGAGGAAGAAGAGGGAGAGGAGGAGGAAGAAGAAGAGGGAGAGGAGGAGGAAGAAGAGGAAGGCAGTTAATTCCTTGGGGACCGAGAGCGATGGGCCAGGGCTGGACAGGGAGTACTCAACTGCACACTGCCTCGAGCACACCTGTCTGCTGGCAGCTGCTGACATCCTGAATCTGTGATTGAGTGGATGTTTTGAATTGAAAATGTGAATGAACCCCCCCCCCCCAACATAACATACGATAAAAGGATTTTACAAAATGAATATCACACAGGTCACACAGTTAAAATGCCCCTCAGAAGGAGCAAGAGGTAGGCTGTCTTGCTTTGGGTGTTCTGTGAAAACTGACTACTGTCATTTATTTTATTTTATTTATTTTTATTTTTATTTTTTTGCGGTACTGGGGATTGAACTCAGGGGCATTCTACCTCCGAGCTATACCCCCAGCCCTATTTTTTATTCTTTATTTTGAAACCGAGTCTCACTAAGTTGCGGAGGGCCTCACTAGGTAGCTGAGGCTGGCAGAGAACCCGGATCCTCCGGTCTCAGCCTCCTGAATGCTGGGATTACAAGCGTGCGCCACCACGCCCGGCTGACTACTGTCATTTAAATCGGGATATAACCGTATATTTTTATTCTATACTTTGTAAAAAAAAATGCATTTCTTTCCTGAAGAACCATATTTTTAACCTTTCTATGAGGGTCACGACTATTAGCAGAGAAAGAACTATGTGATAGACATGTTTAAAGAACAGAGACCCTGCACCGCAGAAGCCAAATATTACTACTTTTAAAAACAAGCTTTAAAGCCAGGCATGGTGGCACACATCTGTAGTCCCAGTACTTGGGAGGCTGAGACCGGAGGATTGCAGATTTGAGGACAGCTTCAGTAAGCAGTGAGACTCATCAACTTAGCGAGACCCTGTTTCAAAATAAAAATGAAATAGGGCTGGGGGTGTAGCTCAGAGTTAGAATGCCCCTTGTCAATCTCCAGTAAAACACACACACACACACACACACACACACACACACACACACACAGAAACAAAACAAAATAAAACCAAGCTCCATTCATCTGATATAGTTATACATCAGCTAAACATTCCCTGAGTGCCTTCTCTGGGCTGAGGGCTGGGTTACAGACAGGAAAGACGGGGCCCTGCCCTGCGGGAGTCTGTACATTTGGTTTCTGTGGGCACTGCGAGGTCTGGCCACGAGGTCTGGCCAGAGAACAAAGGACCCCAGGAAAAGGCGGGAAAGTAAAGAAAAACGCCTCTAACCACCCCCTCCGTCCCCCTGCCCCATAAATCCACCTGCTCTGGCCTGGTGTCAAGCCCACCAATTGGAGACATACACAACTACTGTGCTCTCCCCCTCCTGGCGTACTTGCAAATTCCCTTTAGGAGTATAAACTACACAGAATTGGGTTTGAAGACTAGAAGTGAGCACTGTTCCCCCTGCCCCACCTCAGTACATTGATTTGATTTTGCCTTCGATGTGGACGGATGTTCACGAGGAACCAGCTGGCTTGGCTGAGCACCTGGAACCTTCTGGAAACGTCACTGTCTACTGAAACAGGCGTGAGCACCTTCTCCTCCATCTTGTTTCTCTTTTGCAAAACCTGGCAAGTCCCAGCCCTTTCCCCGTGGCCCTGGCTCTCCAAGGCTGCCCGCAGGGAGCGGAGGGGCTGGGGCCACGGAAGGTCCAGAACCTGCGTGCGGATCCTCAAGGGGCAACAAGTAAAAACTGGGGGAGTGAAGCCAGGGAGACCTCCAGGCCACTCCGCCTGCGCTGCAGTGAACACGGACAGCTCTTCAGCCAAGTATTGTCGCCAACAGGACTTACTTTACTTTCTTTCTTTCTCAGGTGGCTTTTTCTTGAAAGTAGCAAATGCATACTCATCCCAGGGTCAGAGGAAGAGTCCGGAGTGTTTATTTTGAAGGCTGGACCAGCTCTCAATCACTTATTCTTTTTTTTTTTTTTTTTTTTTGCAGTACCGGGGATTGAACTCAGGGGCATTCTACCTCTGAGCTATACCCCCAGCCCTATTTTGTTATTCTTTATTTTGAAACCGAGTCTCACTAAGTTGCGGAATGCCTCACTAGGTAGTGAGGCTGGCCTCGAACCCAGATCCTCCGGTCTCAGCCTCCCGAATGCTGGGATTACAAGTGTGCGCCACTGTGCCCGGCTCTTTAGTGTATTTTAAAGGGCTGTTTTAGAAGTTCACTGATGGCAGGCCTGCCTGTGAAATACGCGTAGGTAACACTGACTGGGTATTTACTTGGGGGCCGGGCATTGCACTAAATAGTTTATTTCCAAAGAAGAAATGTACTTCTAACTATACTCGATAGTAGGCATTTTCCTCCTGACCTGCCAGGGAAGCTGGGGGGAAAGATAAGAAGGCGAAGGGTCGTGATGGCAGAGTCCAGGGCGTACGGTGGACATGAGGTCATACAGGTAATGGAACCGGGTTTTCCTCAGTTCCCAGAGTGCTCGGACCCTGGGGTGAGCGTGGAGGCCTCAGGAGACAGGCAGAGGGCTTTGCATGGCTAGTGCCCCGGGGATGCCCAGGTATTCACTGGAAACATACACAATGGGCTTCCCGTGCTGGTGTCTTCAGTTAGGGAAGCAGAACCAACTAGGCCTAGCCACTGAGGCTCTTTCGGACCTCCCCCCCCAACACACTGCCTAAAGCGCCACCAACAACACTCCACCTGGGTCCCCCCAGATCTCCCTCAGTCCCCATGCAGTTCCTTTGACAGAGACGCTCTGCTTAGCTACACTTTAATCAGGCTCTGAACCTCCTTCTGGGTCCATCTGTGTACTTTATAAAAATCCAATTATGCTTTTTTTTTTGCAGTACCGTGGACCGAACCTAGGTACATTCTACCTCCGAGCTATACACTCCATCCCCATTTTATATTCTTTATTTGGAAACAGGGTCTCACTAAATTGCAGAGGGCCTCACTAAGTAGCCGAGGCTGGCCGCCAATCTGCCATCCTCCTGTCTCAGCCTCCCAAGTGCTGGGATTACAAGCATGCACCACCGTGTCCGGCTCAATTTTACTTTTTTAATCAAAGCAATCCTGCTGAGTTAGTCTGGCCAGAAGCCTCGTCCTTGACAGCTGACCACCCTCAATATGTGATCCGGTCCCTCGTCACCTTCTCTCTTGCAGGGGATGTCTCATCTACCCTGGCTTGTCTTCAGCAAGGAGCCTGTTAGATTGGTTTAGCCAGAATCTTTCTTTTACCCCTGATAATTCTCTTTTAGTAGTTTTCCCCATCTATGGGCCCTCCTGTGCTCCTTGGCTATGAGTTCCTGCTGGCCTGTGATGTATTTGGAGTTGAGCCCAATCTCTCTTCCTTCCTGCAAGATCCTGTTGCAGTGGGCCTTGTATCTATTGCAAAGGTCCACAGGGAAGTCTTCCTGACTGTACTTGAACGCTTGTTACCAAGTCATTTTTCCTTTAACTCCCCTCCTACCTCCCTCAAGCTTCAGTATGCATTTGTTTCCAGTATCTCAAGTTTGTTAGGGTTTGGGCTGGGAACCTCCCCACCAAAGTTTCAAGTGTTGAAACTGTGTCCAATGCAACAATATTCAGAGGTGAGATAACTGAATCAGGCTCTCATCTCATTGGTGGGGAAGCCCACCAAAGGCTTAATCGTGAGTGGGTTTCCTGGGTAGTGACTTAGGCGGGGAGGGGGTGAGTGGAGGAAGGAGGTCACTCGGGGGTGTGGCCATGGGGACTCTTTCTGTCCCTGGTGGCTTCCTTGTTGTCCTCTGCCACATGACGTCTGCCTTGAAGTTGACCGACGATTGACTATACCTTGAAGACCACGAACCCCGGTAAACTTTCCTTCTCTAAGTCGTGCTCGTCAGGTATCTTCTCACATAGCAACGAGACAAGCTAGCTCAAGCACACGTCCACACAGAGGACTTCCTTTGGACACTGCGCCTGCAGGCAGAGACTGTAGGGAGGTTCCTTTGCCTCGGATCAGGACAACTCTGAGAGGCAACCCCCGCTTCAGGGCTCCGTGCAGGATCAGGCTGACGCCACTCTACGATCACACCCTCGCTTGGCTTCTTCCCTTTATCTCTCCTCACCATTCCTTACCAGCCTCACCTGGGAGAACGTCCCTAAGTCACCTGAGTCAAACCTGCATCTCAGGATCTTCTTCTGGGGGACCCCCACCCAAGACCCTTCTGAGGATACAGAAGGTGATGGTGGTGATGGTGGGGGTGATGTGCATGTCCTCGTGCTATCTGTGATGAGCCACACTGTCACCAGCTTCTCATTCCTTTGTGTGTGTGTGTGTGTGTGGTGCTGGGAATTGAACCCAGAGGCATTCTACCTCTGAGCTATATCTGCAGACTGATTTTCTTTCTTTCTTTTTTTTTTTTTTTTGTACTGGGGATTGAACTCAGGGGCATTCTACCTCCGAGCTATACCCCAGCCCTATTTTTTATTCTTTATTTTGAAACAGGGTCTCACTAAGTTGCGGAGTGCCTCACTAGGTAGCTGAGGCTGGCCGCGAACCCGGATCCTCTGGTCTCAGCCTCCCAAATGCTGGGATTACAAGCGTGCGCCACCATGCCCGGCTCTGATTTTATTTCTTATTTGGAAACAGGGTCTCACTAGGTTGCTGAGAGCCTTGCTAAATGGCTGTGGCTGTCCTTGAACCTGCAATCCTCCAGGCTCAGCCTCCTAAGTCCTAGGATTACAAGCGTGTAAACTGCCACGCCCGGCACCAGATTCTTTGCACTCCTCCACCTAGCACCTCACTGAGCACGTGAACCACGCCCGCTTACGTTTTCTTCCAGGGAAGTCAGCTGCTCGTCCAGTCTCACTTGGTCTGTCCCAAGAGGAAACGTCCCCTTTTCTCCGTCAGAAGGGACTGGTGGGAACTCCCAGGTCCCCGCAGACTCTGCTATCAACTCCTCTGTGGCATTGATGACTTTCAGGACTTCTGTGGAGATGTTGCAGAGAGAAACAGCAGAATACTTCTGTTTGGTTCAATAACAGAAGGGGACAGAAGACAAGAACAGCACATTAACAGTGACACGGAAGTTCTACGTTGGCATGGCACTCATCGCGAGATTGATTCCACAATCACACGCACAAACATCTATGCTTGGAGGAGATGAGAAAATAAGAAAATCTACACGGCAGAAGGGAATGTGGAGGATGCTTGCTATGACCTGGCTTGGCTTCGGTGGATTATTCCACATTTCTGCGTGAGGGAGGGAGAAAGGAGAGCTCAAGGAGGAGCTGCCTGTCCTCTGTCCATTGCTGATAGTTTAACATCCATCCCCTCACCTGCTGGAAGATCTCCTACCTCCTCATTGTAACGTCAGTCACAACCCTGTCAAACCACATCCCTAATGCAGCCCCTCAGGGTAGCCTTCTGGATCAGGAGTTAGGAGACCCGGACTCCAGGCTGGGCTCTAACTCCCCTCTTTATGGGACCTTGGCTAAGTTGCTTCTCATTTCTGGAACTTGCTTTGTCATCTTACAGAGACAAAAGGAATACTGGGAAGAGGACCGAGAGTACTAAGTCAGGGAAAGTACTAGCACAGTTTCTCTGTAGTCTCTTGGAGGACACTGCTTGCGCCCTTGCACACTAGTCTCCCTTTCTTTCCTCTACCACAGAGGTGAGCAGAGAAACACCCCATTTCCAGCCTCCCTTGCAGCTAGGCATAATCATGTGATATAGTTTTGACCACTGAGCCTGAGGGAGAAGCCCACTCAGAGGGTGTCTAGGAAAGCGTTTACTTTCCTAATTAGGTGAGTAGATGCAGCTGGTCCCCTACTCCAACGTGTTCCTGCTTTGGACATAGATACGCAGCTTATGAGCCAACAAGAGTGTGGATGAATGCCAGGTGGAAAAGGCGAGGTCAAACAAAGTGGTGAAGAAAGACTGGAAGAGCTGGGCCCAGACAGCAGTGGGTTAGCCCAGCTGCCGGGAGCCCCTACCTGCTCCTGAACATCTTGTTAACATGAAAAAAACAACCCTGTATGTGTTGAAGCCACTGTCGTTGGCCGGGCTTCCTGTTATTTGTGGTTGAGGATATTCCTAACCTACACAGGTCACTTCCCTTCTCATTTTTTATGCATGGCTCAAAGTTGCTATGGATCCAGATTTGGGCCAAGGTCATTGGTGGGATGGAGGCGCTGCAACCGTGAAGAACTGTCAGTGTCTCTGAGTTTCCCTGAACACAGAGCATCAAGCCTTAAGCTCAGCTCAACGTGGCTTGGCCATCGTTGGTTTCCATCTATTAACACGTCTGTGTTTATCTTATCAATTTACAAACCATAAACCCACAGCCGTGCTTTGTTTTACTGTAAAATGTTTCAAGAAAACCTGGAATTTGAATGCCTTTGGTGGGGTATGCCTTTCTAAGGTACCTATCTGACTCCTATAACCCATCCAACATATTAATGGTAGCTATGGCTTTACTTTTGGAAAATTTGTTCCTCCAGGTGGATTCTACAGTAGGTTTTATCTCACTAGAGGAGGTTGTTGATAACCTTCCCGCTTTACTACAGAATCAGAAGGGCTAAGTGTTGAGTGAGTGGCCAAGTCCACTGGGCTCTGGTGGCGAGGCATATGGTCAACCTGTCCCGGGGTAAGGGCACACAAGCCCAGAAGCTCTTCTCCAGCCTGTCTGTTCTACAACAGATGTTGGGTCTGACAGCTGTGCTCCTTCTGGTTCAAGGGGCTTTGCTACATACCCCAAAACTGGCATGTAGGTTTTCAGGCAAATGAGAAGATGGTAAAGACCCACCAGAATAAAGAAACAGCCATGGCCACCTCTTCACCTTAGAGAAAACCTGCAGAGAGCGTGTCCCCATATCCAGAGCCCTGTAACTTGATGTGGCAGATTTTGGGGACCAGTCGTGCTCAAAATGATCTTGGTACAAATTAGCTGCCACTGCTGGCTTAAGGCCATTTTGGAAAAGTCAACATCGAGGGCCTGAAAGTAGAGGTGCTACCCTGCTCTTAGTAAACGAAGCATATATTTAGAAAGGTTGTCCCAAATTCGACAGACAGGGCGTCTTTGCATATATTTTGAAAAGAAAGACATACGATTAAGGGGTTCAGAGTAAAAAAGTTAAAACTACAGCCCAATGGAAGGGGAAAGTCGTAGACATTTACACCAACTTCTTTTTTTTTTTTTTGCAGTACTGGGGATGAAACCCAGGGGCATTCTACCTCTGAGCTACACCTCCAGCCCTATTTTTCATTCTTTATTTTGAAACAGGGTCTCATTAAGTTGCAGAGGGCCTCACTAAGCAGCTGAGGCTGGCTGCGAACCCGGATCCTCCAGTCTCAGCTGGGATTACAAGCATGCGCCACCATGCCCGACTTACACCAACTTCTAAATAGTCCACAGTCATCGAAGGGCCCAGGTTAATAAGGGGAAGAACTTGAGAGACATTTGAACAGAGCAGTCAGCATCCTGACTCCAGCTAGACATCTGATATGGAAGGGTGGGTTGGGCATCAGTACTGCTTGGTGGCCATTGTTCCATTCTCTCCAGAAACAGCCTGGCTCATGCAATCCTAAGAAGTGCCAGCTGGAAGCTAAATATTGCCTAGAGGCATGCTTTTTTATTTTTTTTTTAAAACAAGAATGCCTTCTGTGAGATACCAGCCGCCCAGGCCTCCACAGTCAGCCTCGTTGACTCTGCATTTTTACTATTGAGTGCTGGCTCTGCTCCAGGGGCCGGGGGTGCAGCGGGGAACAGGGTGGAGAAAGTCCCCGTCCCCGGCCTGCCTTGGACCTAGCCCAGCCCCTTGACACCTTGGGCATACTGTCCTGGCTTTGTATTTGCCACCAAGTCACAGTAAGGAGCCCCTGGCAGCTGGCAAGGAGAGCGCCACAGCTTCATCCACCCGGGGCGCGGGGCGGGGGGGAAGGGGGGGGCTGTGGTCTGGTTAGAGACCTGGGCCATTTCAGAAGGGTGCTAGACTCCAGCTGAGAAAAGTGACTTATTTATTTATTTTTTAATGGTACTGGGGATGGAACCCAGGGGCATTCTGCCTCTGAGCTACACCCCCAACCCGATTTTAATTTTATTTGGAAACAGGGTTTCACTAGTTTGCTGAGCGTCTCAGTACTTGCTGAAGTTATCCTTGAACCTGTGATCCTCCTGTCTCAGCCTCCTAAGTACTAGGATTACAAGCAGCTGCCACCATGCCCAGCTTCAAAGTTTTTATTTTTATTTTTTTTAAGTACTAGGGATTGAACTCGGGGCATTCTATCTCCGAGCTACACCCCCACCCCTGATTTTTTCTTCTTTATTTTGAAACAGGGTCTCACTAAGTTGCAGAGGGCCTCATTAAGTAGCTGAGGCTGGCTGCAAACCTGCGATCCTCCTGTCTCTCAGCCTCCCAAGTACTGGGATGACAAGCATGCGTCACCACGCCCGGCTGAAAGTTTTTAAAAATTATATGAAAACTGGCGAAGATTCCTCTGCTGGCTGGTGGTCCTAGTTTTGATCTCTACCGAGAAATGCAACCTAGAACCCACAAGCAATTTCCCACCTGTGGGAACCAAGTGCTTCTTGCCTATTACCTGGGAAGAGACTCTCTGCTCAGACCCGGGGTTGGGGGTGGGCAGGACACCTCCTGGAAATCAAGGTAACTGGGATCTAGTTGCCCGTATGACAGGAGCAGGGCACCCACCGAATCTCCCTGATCTTTGGTGTACTGGCAGGCCGAAAAAGGGAGCTCTGTTACGCCAATGTCCCTTGTCCCTGTTAAAGAATCCACGGCACCTTCCACAACCTTGTTAGGAAAGCTATATTTAGCAGGGGACAGGGCTTTGTTCGGATGAAAAGCGGGGAGAGATTCAGAGGTGGCTGGCAGGGAGCCCCGCCTGCAGAAGAGAGGAAAAGTCAAAGAGTCCTCCCTGCTGGCATTGCACGCAGAGTCAGAGCGCTGAGCTGAGGGCACCCACAAAGCCGGGGCGGGGAGGGAGGGCAGCCGGGAGGGAACACGCCACCACGGTAGCTGCCAGGACTCCCGATATTAATGATAAGGTGGACCGAACGTGGTCTCGTGGTAGCAGATGAGGGAGAGGAGCAAGTGGGAAGACATCGGCTGACCAAGCGGGAGGCCACGTCCGCACGGGAAGGCTGGTCTCGAAGACACTGGTGGCCCAGATGAGAATGGCTGGTCAGACGCTGTCACAAATCCCAACTCTAGCGATCAAGGAAATACGAATCAAACAGCAACTCGGTGATGTGACGGACGCACGCACGATTTTCTTGAAGCACGCCAGGCATATGCCAGCACGCACAGATAGAGCACGAAATTAGAACTGCGGACCCACTGTGGAACGTGTCTGCTTGTGTTCGTGGAACGTGTCTGCTCGTGTTCGCGGAACGTGTCTGCTCGTGTTCGTGGAACGTGTCTGCTCGGAGGGCCCCTGGGAGAGTCACCTGGGAGAGCCCAAGTGTGCGGGCTATCAAATAATCCGGAACATGAGCTACACAATCAACAGGCAGAAACAGCAAGCCAGGCTTACTCGAGGTAGGGAGGGGACAAGAAGCACTCTAGTGAGAAGGTCGGCACCCTGGCCCCTGGCTCTCACTGACAAGGTAGAAAACAAACATGGAGCTCAGGAAGACCCATGCGTCCAGCCTGACCCATAACTGACACCAGGACCAGGGCAGACCTTTGAGAGAGTTATTTAGCGCTCCAAGGCTAGAGCTGGCCCGGGGCCATTTCAATGGACCCAAGAGAGAAGACCAAGTCGGGGCCGTGTCATAAACACCGGCTGTATTACTTCTCTTGTTGTCCACGGACTGCAGGGCAGAACAAGACATCTTGACTTAAGGTCTCCCAACCCACAAGCTTTCTCCTTAGCAATCTCTCCATTCTGTCCCTGCGGGCTTTCTCTTTCTATAGAAAGCTACACACACATTCTTAACTCCATTTACTCTTGTTCATCAATTGATTGCCAAAGATGTGCAGAACACAAGATGTTGCCAGGGAGAGATTCTGAGCCTGCAGAGTTCTAAAGAGGAAAGCCTTGGCATTCCAATGCCAGAAACACTGAATGTATGAGCAATCCTTGCTAATTCCCCTGAAAAATTCCCAACATGAAGCTGGGTGTGGTGGCGCGCGCTTGTAATCCCAGTACTTGGGAGGCTGAGTCAGGAGGATCGCAAGTTCGAGGCCAGCCTCAGCTACTTAGTGAGGCCCTCCGCAACTTAGTGAGACCCTGTTTCAAAATAAAGAATAAAAAATAGGGCTGGAGGTATGGCTTGGAGGTAGAATGCCCCTGGGTTCCATCCCTAGTACTGAAAAGAAAAAAATTCCCAATGTCACCATTCTTTTCAAAGCTTTGCATTGGACAAAGAAATGCAAACTCATTTCAAGCTGAAAAAAAGAAAAAAAAGAATGTGCTCCTTCCCAGAACAGGGGCATGTTCTAATCATTAGATGCCTGGCTTCACAGAAGGAGGCCATTGTGGAGTTAAAGAGGGGGACTCCATCCCAGCTCTGCCTGTGTGTTTGTGTCTCAGCTGGGTGCACACACAGTCAGTGCCGAGCTTGTGTGATGAGCGAGACCCCGCCCCTGGCCCCAGGTGTCTAGATACGTGTTCCGATGTAGTATCAAGTGGGTCAAAAAGCTTTGAAGATTAAACAGTGTGTACAGGTGCACACAGAAGACAGATTTCCCCAGCTCTGTCTTGGGGACTGTTCTGACACCTAGGACAAGAGCACAAAGGTAAGACAGGTGGGGGCTGAAGGGATATTGACATCAGCTGGGTTCTTTTTCTGTTTGTTTTTTTGGTGCTGGAGATTGTGCCCAGGGGTGCTCTACCGCTGAGCTACACCCTCAGCCCTATTTTAGTTTTTAACTTGGAAACAGGATTTCACTAAGTTGCTGAGTCTCACAAAGTTGTTGAGGCTGGCCAGGAATCTGCCATCCTCCTGTCTCAGCCTCCCAAGTACTAGGATTACAAGCTTGTGCAACCGAGCCCGGCTGACATGAGGTTTCTGAGAGAGACGAAAGTGAACAGTCTGTTTGGGTGCTTATGGATCAATCAAGAACCAGAAAAGAAGCCTGGCATGGTGGGATATGCTTGTAATCCCAGCACTTGGGAGGCTGAGGCAGGAGGATGGCAGGTTTAAGACAGCCTCAGCAAGCAGTGAGACTCTCATCAACCTAGTGAGAACCCTGGTTCGAAATAAAAATAAAAATAGGGCTGGTGCTGTAGTTCGGAGGCAGAATGACCCCTAGGTTCAGTCCCCAGTAAAGTGCACATGCACGCGCGCGCACACACACACACACACACACACACACACACACACACACTCATGCACACACACACAGAGAATGAAGCTGGAGAGAAAAATAGGAAAGAAAAGAGATCTCATGAAAATCAGGAGAGTGACCAGTGGAGTAGGGGAAGGGCAGTGGTTGGGGCAGAGATGAGGGGAGGCAAGGGGGAGGTTCGGGAAGGAAACAGGCCAAATCATGTTATGAGTATGCATGAGTTTACCGCTACACACCTATCACGTACAATTACAATGCACCAATAAAAATTATTAAAAAGATAGAAGGAAGGAGGGGAGGAAGGAAAGAGAAGAAAGAAAGAGAAAGAATGAGAAAAAAGAAAGAGAAAGAAAAGGAAGGAAGGAAGGAAGGAAGGAAGGAAGGAGAGAAAGGCAGTGGCCGGGGAGACTGACACTTTAGAATCTCACAGAGGGCACAGCAGTTACCCAGCCTGAGGCCCGTAAACCTGTTTTCTTTTAAAATCATCAGAAATAAGAATCAAAGCCTCTCATCCAGGCATATGTTTGAGTACCTACTATTGGTCTATTGCTAACTTATGCCACATGGTTATGGAACATGATTTCTTAATTTCTTTGAATGGAGGAAGGGCCCGCTGGAGTCCTAAGCCAGCCCCGGCCAGGCGGATTTGGAGCCCTTGTGGGCGAAGGCGCCTGGGTGGGGCCCCTGTTCCCACCAGGGCTGGCGGAGCTGCCTGGCAAGGCATGTCACTGGGGCCGTGCCACTTACACACATGACCGCAGGAGCCAAGGGGACACCCGCAAGCCAGCTGTTCATGAACACCTGGTAGAGCCCTCCCCGGAGACCCTGCAAAGTACCGACGGGAGGGGATGAGAGAGGAGCTGCGGTCCCCTGTCTTCCCGCTGGGGACCGGTGCTGATGGGACCTCCTCATTGGCACGCAGTCCACGAGGCCTGGGAAGTTCAAGTTACACTGTGTGACTTTGTGCAAACAACTTTCCCCGTCTGAGCCTCCCTGGGAGAAGGAGAGAGCACCTCTAGGAGAAGAGGCGTTCGAGAGGGCTGAATTAGACAGACGGCCAGTGCCAGGCGTCCACGCAGCGTCTGGCTCTGCACTGGGTCCCGCAGGGGAGTACAGAAGCGAATATACCTCGGGCCCTGTCCTGGAGCGGGGACAGGGCCAGGGAGACTGGCAGAAGGGAGGGAGCAGGAGACAAGTCCTATCCCGCACTGTGGGCGCCAGGCTCTGGCCTGCAAAGGAGAAAAGAGGTTCTGGGGGCCACGTGATTCTGGGGTCAGGGCCGGATGCGCAAAAAAGATGTCAAGCGAGGAGGCAGAGGGGAAGGGGGCGGCGGCCAGCCTGGCTCAGGAGCTTGGGGCTGGGCTGTGTGTGATGGAGAACCACCTCAGGCTCTTGGTGCAGCTGCCATCGGTGGCTGTTACTTGGTGAGCTCTCCGTGTGCAGGGATGAGCACTGTGTCTCTGGCCTTGGGGACCCCTGCGCCCCATGGGCTGTAGAAAGTGTTGGCGAAGTGGAATCAGAGAGCCAATCAAATCAGCGAGCAATAGGTCAACAAGACAGGGGTCTCAGGACAGGGAGTCTCCAGTCCCCGCAGCCTCTGCCAGCTGGCATGGCCAAGCGCGAGCTCCTGGGTTTGGCAAGCCGAGACCAAGCCACTCAAGAGAACCAGAGATTTCCTCAGCGAGGCGCTGCTGCACCGAGCCCCGAAGATCCCACCTAGGGCTGAGCGGTCCAGGACATCCACGGCGAGGAAGAAGGCGCCCGCAAGGAAATTCAGAACCCACGGTCTCGTATCACAGACGCCTGTCTTGCCATTGTCAGCTGTTCCCAAAGCAAGCTGGGAGATTTGCACAGAGGCCCCGATTTCATGTATTTTTTTTTTCTCTCCTTTTTCAAAGGGAAGAAAAGGAACTCCATATGCCCTTCTAAAGAGCTGACAGAAATCTGCGAGAAAAATTCAGTGCAAATCTGGTTCAGTTCTCAACGAAACATAAGGCTCTCCAGCGACGCCTCTGAAACCCGTCGGAAGGCGCTATCCGCGGCTCACAGCCTCAGGCCCCCAAAGGGGCTTGAAGGAAGAGGGCGGGCTTAACTGGAACAGGAACTTAATTAGCAGGAACTTAATTGGCACTTATGACATGCCGCTGCAATGACCAACACCAGACCTCCAGGTAACTGTGACTACCAGGTGAACTTTCATTCCTCTTTTATTTTTTCTAAATATTTCTGAAAAAAAATTTTTTTTTTGGTGATACTGGGGATTGAACCCAGGAGCATTCTACCTCTGAACTATATCCCCAGCCCTATCTTTTTAAAAATTTTTCATTTTGAAAGGGGGTCTCACTAAGTTACGGAGGGCCTCACTAAGGAGCTAAGATTGGCCATTAACCTGTGATCCTCCTGTCTCAGCCACCCAAGTACTGGGCTTATAAGCATGCACTACCACGCCTGGCTACTGAACTATTTTTGACTGTTTATCAGAGGTTTTGATTACTTGTTAGATTTTTAGAATCTTTTTGAAAACTTAAAAAAAAAAACCCACCAGGTTCTAATTTTGAAGTGTATTAAACTTCGAATTTTGGAAGAGGTCATCTACATACAATATTTACTACCAGTTAATCGCTACATTTATTGGAGATCTGCAGTTTTCCTCTCAAGCTTTACCATCACAATGTTTTGCTCTTCTTGTGGATGGAATTGAGTTTCCGTTTTATCCCTCCAACCCCTCCTTCCCGTCCCCCCTGCAAATCTGGTTTGAAATTCATATGCAAATTCTAGCTTACAGAAAAATTAATGGCTAAAATTGAACCTCTGAAACGGGGAGTTCTAATGTAAATCCCAGAAGCACGGAGCCTTCCTATGTAATTACGCCTGATGTGGTTTATGAACAGACCTGCTACGAATAGACTTCGCCTTTGACTAGAAGGTTGTTTTTTTGTTTTCTTTTTTTTTGTACAAAATTTGTGTTCAAGGTTGCTGTGTTTTTTTTATGGGCTCTTTATATTTCAGGTAAATGTTCATGATCTGACCTCATCGAGGAATCTAGTCACTGCCTGGGAATGAATCTTCCTATTTCAGCCCATTGTTTTTACCACATTTTATGCAATCAGGAACCTCCAATTTTGTTATCCCCTCACCTTCAGAAGACAAACGTCTTCTAGTTCAGAGAAGAGAGAGAGAGAGACAGAGAGACAGAGAGAGAGAGAGAGAGAGAGAGAGAGAGAGAGGGAGAGAGAGAGAGAGGGAGAGAACGAACAAGCATAGGACATATGATTAAAACCTCCTCTACTTTGTCAAATTTACCTGCTTGCTTGGATCTGGCCCGATCTGTCTTTGCTGGCCCTATGCCCCCTCTCCCTTCTGGCTCCCATCCTTGCCACTTCCAAGAATCCCTTATTGTTGGACATCTAGGCTGTTTCCAACGTTTTCCTACAGTAAATACACAGTGCTTGATGAACAGCATTGTGGCACACTCTCGGCTGCTTTCCTGGTTTTTTTCCTTAGGAGAAATCACTGCAAGTCCAAACACTGGATCACAAGGCACTCACACTTAGATTGCTTTGGGGCACCAAGATGCCAATGCGGGCCGTCGCTACTTCATGTGCACCAATCGTGCTGCCCGTTTCCCCGAGCTCTCCCCGCCGATCACTGTTCTTTGTGACCATCTCATGAGTCAGGGTAAAGGGATATCTCATTCTTTTCGCTTGCATTCTCATGGATGGAGCAGGCAATAAACGTTTCCCAGGGCTTCAATAGTGCCGGGCGCCTTGAGACTCTCAATAAATCTTGGCAGAATGGAAAACAAAACAACAAAACACCTATGCGCCAACTATAAGTTCTGGGTGAGGCGTTATTCATATTCAATCAAATTGTAATAATTGTAATACTATTGAAATTGAGTGTTTGCCGTATACTCGGCCATTTGCCTTCTTCTTTGTGCTTGTGTGTGACTGGACTACTTATGCACCCTGCCCTTTATCTGTTTGTGTTATGAGGATATTAACGCTTTGTCCATTCTACATGTAGGCAGTCTCCTCCTCCTCCTCCTCCTCCTCCTCCTCCTCCTCCTCCTCCTCCCGCTCCTCCTGCTCCTCCTGCTCCTCCTCCTCCTCTTCCTCTTCCTCTCCTCCTCTTCCTCCTCCTGCTCCTCCTCCTCCCCTCCTCTTCCTTCTTAGAGGCATTCTACCTCCAAGCTACATCCCCAGTCCATTTTTAACTTTTATTTTGAAACAGGATCTTGCTAAGTTGCTGAGGGTCTCACTAAGCTGCTGAGGCTAGCCTTGAACCTGTGGTCTTCCTGTCCTAGCCTCCCAAGAACTGGGATTACAAGTGTGTACCACCACATCCGGCAGGCGATGTCCTCTGAATTATTGTTTTCTTTCTAGTTTTATGGATTCTTGGAGAATATAAGTTCTTAAATTGATGTGACCATATATTTCAAAGTTTCTGGCCTTTCTAGTCCTTATGTGGTTACTCAAAGAAGAAACATGATCCTTTGGGCAACTAGATCCAGGTGGGTTTGGGGCTGATCCCAAGCTCTACAAAGCCCATTCTTCAGATAGTTAAGATTCAGAAAGCAGTGACCAACCCCCTTAGATCATCATGAGTCCTCAGTATACAGCTACATCGAGACAGCTAAACCAACCCTAAGGGTAGTCTGCCTACACCAAAGGTCCGACTCCAAGCACGAGCAAACGCGTTTCTAAGACAGTTCAGCCGCTGGATGGGATTCTGAAGCCACAATTCCCAGATGAAAATCCATTCCTAAGGCCACTGAACTGCCACTCATGTCCTCTGCACATTCCTGTGCTCGGCTCCTGGAGAGCAGGGGCGGCAGTGTCCACAGCAAGGACACGTGAAAGCCCCTCTCAGCAAGAATAAAGACAATTAATCTTTGGTGTTTGGATTTCTTCACTGCCTGTCTGCAAAACTGAAGTGAGTGTGCCTGCTTTGGAGATTCCCCCCCTTTTCTCGTGTTTTGTGACTGTCCTGGTCTCAGCTTGCCCTGGAAGACCACTCTGAGTCGAGGACTTGGTGCAGGTGGTTTATTTGGGAGGCAATCCCAGGAACTAGGAGTGGAGGAGTGGAGACTGGCAAGGGAGCAGGGAATGAAGTCAATGAGGGCCGCCATGTTAAGCCGTTTAGCCAGGTGGGTACCTGGAGCTAAAGGCGCTAAGAATCTTGGGAGTGGACGCATAGCCCTTGCCCCGGCATTACCACCCCTATGGGGGGCAAAGGGGCTGAAATATTCACCCCCTTCCCCCCAGTCATAGTTGGGGTTGCTCTGAGAGCGGCAATTGTCTGGCACTGCCCAGCAAGAGGCATTTAAGAGGCGTTCTGGAGAAAGCTCTCGGGCAGCTGAACCTTCTGCCAATGTTGCTACCATAGTAGAAATAAGGGTGGAGCATGGGAAGCTTCTGGAATACTTGAATTAGCCCAGATCCACTCCCCAACCTAGGTTCCTGTGCGTGTGTGTGTGTGTGTGTGTGTGTGTGTGTGTGTGTGTGTTGTTGTTGTTCAGGTTAGTGTGGCTGGGTCATGGAAGATACCACAGCCACTCAGACCCCGAAGACAGAACCTGGGGTTCATTCTGATGTCGTGTCTCCTGCCCTTAACATCCTGCACGGCATGGAGGTGTGTCACACGTGCCTGCAGAGCTACCCATGGCCTGGGCCGCAGTTGACCGACCGGAAGCCAGCACGAAGCCAGCCCTTCCGTCGGCACCAGCAGACAGACGTTCGTTTGCGGCTGTGAAATTTACTTTCCTGGAGCTTGTTGAAGGGGATACGATGCATGATATATGCAGGGCTCCTGCTGCTTTGCTAAAGCCCACGCTGCATAATTCAGTCTTCGAGACGCTAAGAGACAGTAGGATGATTTCCATGTTACAAATGAGGCCAAGATGTGTTTATCCAACTGACAATTAAAAACCTGGGCTGTCTCGGGATCCGTTAAAAAGCAAGCCAGACACGGGCTGGTAGACATGCTGAAGGCAAGCACGGAGGCTGCAGGGCCAGCCACTCGGGCTATGGGCAGGGAAAGGACGGAAAGGTCCAAGAAGGGCCTGGCATGACAGTGAGGCTCAGAAAGCAGGCGAGAAATGAAATCAGCTTGTTCCAAGTCGTGGCAGGCAGTTAAGACACTCACCAAAGCCTACGGAGTTTGCAAACTGCTCGGCTGTGTTTCAAACTCGGTCTCATCCTAAAACCCCTGTCTAGGAGGCACACTCTAAGTAATTCTATACATAACCTGTATTTTTGCTTTCCTGTAACCAGAGTAGTCTTGCTTGCTGGGGAAAAAAAATCTATTAACTGTCTTTTTTTTTTTGGTTTGCTCTATGGATTTTTACATGCAAAAGATAATATCTGCTGCATATTCATTCATTAATGTATGACACTTGACCTCTGAGAGGTGGACACGTTTGGGACCCTGGATCAAGTCAGCTCCCCTAACTGCCTAATCAATGTGGGCAGAGGTAGGACAGGGGGGCTTGTCCTAGCCCCCAGGGCTCCTCCCCAGAGCCTCCTCCTTCCCCTGCTCACATTGTGGCGGGGAGAACACAGAGCCGACCGGCGGGTGTACCTCCAGGAGGCTGCTCCCTGCAGGAAGATGAGGGTGGCCGGTGGTGACTCAGCCTCAGCACAGCTTGGCCAGCTGCCACCACAGCATCGGCGTTCAGAGCCTTGGGACTCTCGGGCAGCGAAGCCAGTAGGACACAGAGCCATTGTAAGAAATAATGCCGCATTCTTCAGTCACCATCTGGCTCCCGGCTCTGGCGCGCAACTGCGACTACAATGTGGCATCAGTTTAAGTACTGGAGAGTCAGTTTAAGTAAAAAGGAAGCAACAGATTGAAGTCTGTCCCGGGGAGGGGCTGCTGTGGAGGCCAAGCTCCTCTCCGAACCCTTTATTTATTTATTTTTTCCGGTACTGGGGATTGAACTCAGGGGCATTCTACCTCTGAGCTACACCCCCAGTCCTATTTTTTATTCTTTATTTTGAAACCGAGTCTCACTAAGTTGCAGAGTGCCTCACAAGGTAGCTGAGGCTGGCCTCGAACCCGGATCCTCCGGTCTCAGCCTCCCGAACTCCGAACCCTTTAAAGATGTGCAGGGGAAAGATTCACGGGAGAGGACTTCATGGTTATGGGGAGAGGGGTGGGATGGATGAAAGCAGAGATCATGGAGCTGTAGGGCTCAGGGGTGAGCCGGGGGGACGGCCACCTCCCCCGGGGCCTGATCTTGACCACCTGGTGTCACCCTGGGGTGCCCGGCTCCTCCACCATACCAGCTAGGCTGCTGAGCAGACAAGGGGAGCTCGTTCACCATCCACGTGGGTCACCAACCACTTGTTAGCTTATAGAGCAGATGCTTACAACAGGGGAAGACCGAGGCGGTGTTTCTTCTCTATCAGAACCCTCTCTCCATGGACTAAACAGGATCTTTTTACTGAATGTGTCCCAAGTGCAAAATAAAACAAAAAATAAAATCTAGATGTTAGCAGACAAAGCTTATCCCTTGTGAAGGAAGGAGCGTGTGGCTTGAGGCCACGCTGGTCTATGATGCAGCCTGGGCTAGAAGACTTGCCAGCTGAGCGCCTTGGGGAAGAACCTTAATGACTCTGCCTCAGTTTCCTCACCTCAAAACTTCTCTGCGTCTGTTTCAAAGGGTAATTTAATGAGCTAAGTTATATATATATGAAGCCCTGGGCATGGAGGAGACACTGAGCAAACGTTAGTCACTTTGGGGTTCCCTTGGGGGATAGCCTGCCTGGCACGCATGTGCTTTGAGATGCTATACAGGAAACCCGGGCAACATCAGCGGAGCACTGGGTGGTGGAGGAGTCTGGGATCCATTTCTGCCAGGGTTTGGCTCCCTCCTCTGTGGTTTTCACACCCTGGCCCTTGGAACTCGGCAGGAGCTGAGCTCACTGGGGAAGGGGGTGCAGAGCGAGGGTCAAGTTGGGGTGATGGGGGCCCCTTGAGCAGAGGTGCTTCCTGCTGTTTGAAACACTTGGATCCCATATGAAATTTGTTTGAAAAAGGATTGAGGCTAAAACCAGCCAACCAACCAACCAACCTACCAACCAACCAACCAACCAACCAGCCAGCCAACCAGCCAACCAACCAGCCAGCCAGCCAACCAACCAACCAACCAACCAGCCAACCAACCAACCAGCCAACCAACCAACCAACCAACCGACCAACCAACCAACCAGACTCTGAGAACTGCAGAGGGCCACTCAACACAAACCTCTACACCTTGGAACGTGGTTGCATACTGATTCAAAGAGGGACTGGCTCTACACACCCAATCCACAAACAAAGTTTCTCAGGGAAAGGTGAGAAATACGAGAGTTTTCTACCAATGAGAGAACAGGGGAACTAAATTATAGACCCAAAGACAAGGTGCCGTTTGGATGACGGATAGAAGGAGACAAGATGTCCTAGGAGACATCCGGGGAATCACAGGGCTGTTTTGCCGACCGAGAAGGGTTCTCTTGGGCTCTTCCAAATGCACGGGGACGGGCATTTTAGAGAGAGCTCTCAGGGGGCCCAGCACGGCTTTGCACAAACACAGAGCCTTTCCCCCGCATCCCGGCCGTCTGCAGGAGGCTCACCACCCTTACCTTCTTCAGCTCTTCCTGGACACTTGGGTTGTTCTCTTCCGAAGACAGGCTTTCCTTCTGGTTCTCGGATTCCGTCTTGGACTCGGACTCCTGGTCCTCCCCCGAGGAAGTCTCCTTTTCACTCATCTTCATCGATAACTCGTACAGCCGGTTCCTCAGCTTCTCCTCCGCGGTGTCCGTGCTGGTCTGGGAATGCGGAGCCTGGTTGCTGATGTCAGTGTCTGATCCATCATGATCCAACACCTAAAGAAAGCCAGAATCAGGAGACGAGGCCCCCTCCGCTGAGCTGGGCTGTCCCCTAAGGGGAAGGAACAGGTAGCCCAGGAAAACAACAGCTCTCTTTTCTGACTGGCTTTCTCGAGAGAGACAGCTTTTTTACTTTCTTACAGGCATGCGTTTTAACCTTTTGCTAAGGAGTTCAGATGGGTGAGCATCGTACATACTCAGAAAAATGTCTGAATTCCTTTGGTTTGTTCTCATTGAGTTGCTACCGTGGGCAGCACTGAGGCTGAACAGCCCTCTCGGGGAAGGAGGCACCTAGACATTCCTGCTAACTTCTCATGGTTGCCTGAGAGTTAAGTACGGATACTGGGCAATGAAATTGACCAAACTATGTTATGTGTATGTACGAACATATTACAATGAAGTCCCCTATTTCATATCATTAGAATGCACCGATTTTTTAAAAGTTCAAAGAAGAAGAAGATGAAGGAGGAGCAGGAGGAGGAGGAAAAGAAGAAGTGTGTGTGTGTGTGTGTGTGAGAGAGAGAGAGAGAGAGAGAGAGACACATCCCATAAACAGGCAGGGTCAGGGATTGGGAAGGCTTCCCTGACAAAATGATACTTGAATTGAGACTCAAAGCGTAGTGGTTGCCCAGCTAAACGGGAGAAGGCGAGATCAGCATTCCAGGAAGAGGGCAGGGACGTTGAGAAGGAGCGAGGTCCTTGCCCACATCCAAGGAACGCTGTGCGACACCCCCTTCGTAGCTCCAGTTCCAGCCTGATAAGGACACCTCTTGCCCTTCCTATCCATTTGGTATTTCCTAAGCTCCTTCTATGAGTAAGGCCCTTACCAGGCCTGGGGAGCGGCAGGGAGCCATGGAGATTGGAGATCTTATCTGTTCCCTGCCTTCAGCGGGGCAAATGCACATTGAAATGTTCATATACACATAGGATGGCCACCATCAGGGTCCGCTGGGACCCAATTTTGGCTTTTGAGTTTCTTCTCAGAGTTTTTCTATTTGTAGTGCTTGATGTTTCATAGGTTTTATTATCTTTGGGGGCTTCCAAAGCACAAAGCAAAATTTACTCATTTTTAGAAATGGACTAAAACCCATCATGTTTCATAATTACCATATGAGTTCATCGGACATTTTTTAAATTTAAGATACATGATGGGCTCTTTATGCTCCTGGCTTTTCTGTCTTTTCGAGCACTTTGCTGTTTATTATCCTCAGAGTTATTTCTCATCAGTATTCGCCAATTATTCCCAATTATGCTGAAAGAGACTAAAATAAACAGAAGGAGGAAGGAATTGCCCACAAGGGCGATCTAATGGTGAAATAAATCACTGCGATTTTAGCTTTCATTGCACACCGCTGAGAACTTGAAATTTTCCATCAGGGCAAAGAGACGAAGACTGACAGAACGTTTCACAATTATTAGATGAACTCAAAGAGGAGGGTAGCTCGCTGGATTCTGATGACGACGGTGGAACTGACTGTGTTACATGACAGCTCAGAGACTTCCGATGACGATGTCCTAGGCGAACCTTCTCTGACTCAAGCATCGACGAGTCAACATTATTGACAATATTGATAAGGCTAGGAAGGAAATATTATGGTATTCTCATCCAGTCAGTCATTCAATGGGAAGGGCTTCGTCACACAGCCTCGTGCAACAAGAATCTGGACGCTCTAATCTTGTTTAGCTAAAAAAGGATGTGTGACAGATCGCCTCGTCTTTTGTGACATCTGTGCATGAAGTTCACTTGGTACAGTTTGTAATTGGGGAAAGCCTAAAGGCAGATGTCTACACAAATGTGATTAGAAGGAAATATATGAAATAGAAATTTTTCAAAATCACTGAATTAACTAAAAGAAAAAAAAAGCAGTGGTCCACTGAAAATGTCTATATATATGTCTGTGTGTGTGTGTATATATATATATATATTTTTTTTTTTCTGGTCCTGAATGACCACCAATGATGAGGGCCTCACGAGAGGTAACTAGCACCCAAAACGTGCTTGGGAAGAAGAAATTCCTTTGTTTTAACATATAATCATGAACAGGCAATCTCTGATGAGGAAGCAGAAGAGCTAATGAGACCGGAGGTGTGTGGAACCGGTTGGCGTGACTAGAAGACTCAGGCTCAGGACGGGAGAGAGTAAGAAGCTTAGAGGTTTAGAGATAACAGGCCTGGGTCAGGCTTCAGAGACTCAGCCATGGGCTCCAACGCTCAAAGAGTTTTTCCGCTACTGCCAGGTTGTGCACGAAGTTAGCCAAGATGTCAACACCGGCTCCGACCCACCTCGTGCCTGGAGACCTCTCTTGTTGCTACTCATCAGATTTAACGCCTGGAACCATCGGCTACTCTCTGGTTTGTTCTTGTTTAGCTCTGGTCTGATTTTCCCTCTGACGTAGAGACTGTGAAACACTCATTTACAGGGCTGAAAGGGTTAATCCGAATAACGAAGCCTGCTTGGCAAGAACCCCGGGCACGTTTCCCGCCCCTTTGTCATATGAGGACGCCTGAGGAATTAGTTCACCGTGACTCAGTTTACCTTTGGCACAAGTGCGCTGAGCACAGACTCTGTGCCTGCCACAGGGGCTCGAGGGTGGGAACGAAGTGTCCCTGTCGTGGCGGAGTCCCCAGGGTGGGGGACAGAGAAGCACCTGGCCAGACAACCGTAATGTGCTGAGAGCCACAGAACTCACACGGGGCGGCTGACAAGACTCGGAGGAGGGGCCTGGTTGGTGGAGCCTGACGTTGTTCAAGAAGGAAAACTGGAATAGGTGACACCTGGGAAAAGCTCAAAGATCGGAGTTCTGGAGATCTGCAAGACGAACCTCCAGCTTTGTGTGAGCAGCAGGAATTGAGCTCACGCCCAGACCGTCCGGGGCTTTGCACAGTGGCTTGCTCTGGAGGTGAGATTCCCTGAGAGGAACTCGTGGTTACGCACCAGTTATTCCCAATGATGCTAAGAGGGACTAAAGCAACGAACGGCAGCAGAAGGGAGTTGCCTAGAAGTATGATTCAACAGTGCAGCAAATCATTGCCATTTTAGCTTTCCTTAAAAATTCAAAAGTCACCCAAACTTCAAAAATAACTATTAACATCAGGCCCTATAAGCTGGGTGTGGTGGTGCACGCCGGAGACGGGAGGATCGCAGGTTCACGGCACCCTCAGCAACGTATCGATACCTCGTTTCAAAGTGAAAAAAAAAATAAATAAAATAAAATATAAATAAATAAAAAGGGCTGGGTGTGTGGCTCAGAGGTACTGAATGCCCCTGGGTTTAATTCCTACTACCAAAAATAAATAAATAAATAAATAAATGAAATAAACAAATTGGGCCATGTAATATTTATCAAGCAGATCGACAAATATCTTACATCTCCAGAGAACAAATGGATAATGCATTTTCGGTGTGCAAAGGGTTAAGCAGCTCCTGCCCTGTTACAGTCTCACCCTGTTGTTCTCTGTGCGCTGGGTTTAATGTCCATCCCACCACAGTTGAGACAATAAATGCTAAGCCAGGGTCTTGGCTTACATGGGTCTGGGAGAGAGCCTCTGCTGGCTCCTGATACCAATTACTGCACAGTTTTCTAGGACGGGGATTACTGTGATCGTTCCCTTTCCTTCTCGAAGGGGAATGTTTAAGGAACAAGAAGATAAACCTAGAAATCCGTCTAGAGTTGGACATGCTCAGACTCCAGTCTAAGAAGACGGTCCTAGAGATACGCGCTCCCCCAAATCCTGCCAACTTTAATTTAAAACAATCTTTCCAATTCTGCCTCATCCTCTGCTTCACAGAATTTCTCCACCGTTGAGGGGAGAAATGTCAAAGTCCTCTAGGCTATGGTGGCGCACACCTTTAATCCCAGGACTTGGGAGGCTGAGACAGGAGGATTGCAGGCTCGAGGCTAGCCTCAGCAACTTAGTGAGGCCTTCAGAAACTTAGTGATACCCTGTTTCAAAATAAAACAGGGTTGAGGGTGCAGCTCAGAGATAGAATGCCCCTGGATTCAATTCTCAGGCTCAAAAAGAAAGTCTTTTAGGCAAAGCAACCCCGATCCAAGAGGCATTTTTTCACAAACCCTGTCTTTACCTGGCAGGTCATTCTGGAAGATGAGGGGAGGAGGTAGGTTCTGGGTTTTCTCTACTTTTTAAAAAAGAGCTCAGCTAAAGGATTGCTTTTAACTGTTCCATGTCAACCTTTATTGATTGTATTGTACTGTCCTGGTACTCTCCTAATTCCTCTCCATGGAAGATACTGAAAAAAAAAAAAAATCAAAGTTTCTGCACCTTGATTTCACATTTTATTTTAGTGGGCTGCAGAAAAACCTGACTCTCAAGTTAAATAGTTCTGGGGCACTCTCTATGAAGCAAAGGCACCCAGCTCTACTTGAGAATCCCTCAGTGCAGAAGGGCAGGGCGAGGGGGTGGGCTCTTGACCTGCCTCTCTTCGAGGACCTGGGAAATATCTGTCTCTATACCTGGAAGTTGAGGTTGGTCCTCTGGCAAGAAGTTACTATTAACCTAAAACTAGTTTTCTTCACCTGCTGTGCCCTGGTGAAGAAGACATTTATTTATTTTCATTATAACGGGTGCAGTTAGAACAGACATGCACACAGAAATACACGGTGAACCCTGGTCAGCTCAGCAGAGGAAACGGGAAGACGCCATCTGGCATCTTACAGAATTTAATATTCTGTTTCTCACTGCCTCAAGGAGGAGCCCAGCGTCTGGAAGAACTCAAACTTGGTCAGTGGGACCTGATAGTAAGTTTGGGGACCAGCTGCCAGGGGGGACTGTGGTGGGGGATCTTATGACTCTTAGCCCCACCATGATATCTGGAGGGCTTATTTTTAGCTTTTATTTTTACCGATCAGTTGCCTTAGTGTGCATTCATGCTGTTTTCTGAGTCCTTTGTATTATAGATTGATTAAAAAAAAAAAAAAAAAGAAGAAGAAGAAAGAAACAAATCCTTAGTCTAACCTGGACACATCTCCTACTCCAGAAAGCAGAACCCCTCCTCCAACTGTTGGGCTCTGTGCCTCATTTCTGTTTGCCCTTTCTAGAATCCTCTCTCACAGAATTAGACTCTGCCACTTACTGAAAGGGCAACATTTATTCCTCAGGATTATAGGATTATGATGATCCCATAGGAGATATCTGGGAAATTTCTAGTGTGGGGGTTTTCAGGTCAATGTTACGTGAGGAATGAGCAGGTCTGAGACACATACTGACTACAATGGGTCTTTTTCTTTGTGGAGAAATTAACAGTGAATTGCTTCTGGTTTTGTTTTTGTTTGTTTGTTTCTTTTTTCTTGGACTCTGGATTATGATTGGGTATCGACTAAATTCCATGACCTCCAGACTTGGTGGAGATTCAAGACTTGGACTACATGTCAACATGAAAGAAACAATAGAGCAAGTTTTCTGACAGTCACATGATGACATTCAGGCAGCATACAGGGTGGAGGATCTGGGGACATCCCAGGCCCCCTTCCTTTCTTTTTTTTTTTTTTCGCGGTACTTGGGATTGAACTCAGGGGCAGTCTACCTCTGAGCTATACCCCCAGCCCTATTTTTTATCCTTTATTTTGAAACAGGGTCTCACTAAGTTGCGGAGGGCCTCACTAGGTAGCTGAGGCTGGCCTCGAACCTGGATCCTCTGGTCTCAGCCTCCCAAATGCTGGGATTACAAGCACATGCCACCACGCTCGGCTGACCCCCTTCCTTTCAATAATCCCTGATAACCTGCTTTCCACTTTGAGAGAGCTCTTTTGGGGTCCCTGCCCTAAAAAGAGAGCTCGACATTTTCTCTCTTGGAGTTAGCATGGTTTTATCACCACATGCAAGGATTTAGTTGATAGCCCTGCTTAATATCTCTCCAAATGAAAACCCCAAAGAATGGAACTATTGCAACACTGAAGTCATCATTTTTGGCAAATACTCCTCAAGACCCAACAGACTCCTGGCAAAAGCCCCGTACAGAGAGGCTCCACGGGCTCTAAAACCCCCTGGCCCTGGATTTAAAACTTTATCATGTTTATGCACATTTTTTTTTTCTGCCAAAGGAGAAGACCTAGAGCATTCGTTAGTTTCTTAAAAACGTCCCATGGCACAAAAATGTTTAAGAAGTACTGTTTTACTCAGCAAGTGTCTCAATTTCCAGACAGGGTCTCTGCAGCCAGTTTATCTTGGAAGGCACACCCAGGAAGTCTCATGATATCTGGTCACACCTGCCGTGAACTGCTTCCAGGCTATTATTTGAACTGCCTTGGGGATGGGGCTGCCTTGCCTTACACAGAGCAGATGAACCTCAGCCATATTCTTCTTTGCCTTCTCTTTAGATGCCATTGAAGGAGAGGCCCCGTGTCTAAGAAGGTTTGAAAACCAGGGGTGGACAACTGACCATGGAGGGGCATTCCCACCCTTCGGTCTGGGTGCTGGAGGAAAGTCAGGCGCAGTTCTGAGTAGATCCTAAGGCCCTGCTTGGGAACGTTCTCTGGTCATATTTCAGAGTTGGGTACTTGCTGGAGCCTCCATGTTCCCAGTCACTCCTAGCCCCCTCCCTCTTAGCTAACTGTCCCCATCAGGGGCTCATGCGCTTGTCAGAGACCGCTTCCTTGAATTCAGAGCTACGTGGCATTCATGAGACAGGGCTGGGGACAGAGCAATCAGTTCTACTTGTACCTACGCAGCTGCAGCTACAGAGGAGGCTGGTAGAGTTTGATTCTTCACCAGCCTGACTTGCCAGAGCTGTGTCTGCCGTGCTGCACCCGTCCACACCAAGGGTCAAGATGAGAAGCAGCCCCGATGCGCTTGTTCGTGGGAAGTGGGAAGCGTGCTGTGCTCTGTGCCCTCTCCCCAAGGGTCCTGCCATAGTTTGGATCTTGCTTGAATGAACCTCAAAGGTCAGGTGTTGCAGGCTTGGTCCCCAGCCTGTGGCATTCCTGGAAGGTGCTGCCGGCCCTTTCAGGAGGTGGGGTTTAGTGGGAAGAAGTTAGGTCTTTGGGGGCGTGTCTGGAAGGGGCTATTGGAGCCCCAGCCCCTTCCTGTCTCTGCCTGCTCCCTTGTTACCGTGAGGTGAGTGTCTTCCTGTTCCACATGCTCTCTGCCATGAGCTTCTGCTTTGCTTCAGGCCCAAAGGCAAGGGGGGGGGGGCAAGTGACCATGGACTGGAAACCCTAGAGCCATGAGTCCAAACAGACTTTCTCCCTAGAAGTCGATGATCTCAAGCGTGTTGTTCCAGTAATTGAAAACTGCCCAATATAGAGCTTCAGGATAAACTTCCTTTGCACCTCAGTGCCCACTGCAGCATCCTTGCAGGGACAGGTTTGTTTTTCTAGGAAGACTTCCGTGACTCAAAAAACAAACAAACAAACAAAAAACTGCTCAAGTCACTCTGCTCCTATTGTCTTCGAGAAACTCAGAGGTGAATTTTTGGTATCTGTAGCCTAAGATTAGGACGTCATTGAATTTATTCTGGGAACCAACATCACCCCTGGCTTCATCCTGTCTTTCTTACCCTGGTTTTTCGTCTGTCCTACTTTTCTCATCCCTACATTTTAATTTCACTTTCTCCTGCTTATGTTTATGCAAACTGCTTTATTTCTGGAGCGAGACGTATACATATTAAATAAAGGTGTATTTACTGATTATTAGTTATACAAAATTTAGTAGCTGCTCGCTACGTTAAGATTCTTAAAACATCTCTATGTAGGATGCTGGATGGGGCACAAGTTTCACTAATGAGTACAACCCAAAAGGAAAACATGGAAGGGAACTAAAATAGCCTCCTGCAATCCTGAAATCTCAATCAACAGAAGATTAAACAGCAGGCTTCCAATTTAAAATGGCATCTGGCAAAGATCTCTCATACAATCTCTCCAAAATTTCCACCAAAACGGTGTAGGAAGATGAAGTCAAAGATGAAAATCCCCAATACTAAAAAGGGTTGTTTTGGTGTTTTGTTTTCCCAACTTGAAGGAAAGAGATTTTAGGCAATCACTTATCTTGTGAGAAGAAGTAAGAAGTGCCAAGACACTTTTAGAAGATGATATAAGTATCATAAAAAGCAAAACAACAATGAAGGTAACACTATCCCCAGAGAGCAACATATATTATAAAGTTCTTATGAATTAAATCAGGGCAGTCTTTGAACAAGAGTGGTACTTCTAGATTAGTGGAACAAAATAGAAAGTGAAAACAAAACGAAACAAAAACAGGCTAATGGAAAGAAAAGAATGCTAATGTATATTAAAGTAGGAGACTGAAACCAGCAGATAAATGATAATGATCTGGTGAGTAGTGAATTTTTTAATAAAAGGTAGATCTTACCTCATAATAAGAAAAATGAAATATAGATGCACTAAAGAGTTAAATGGAAATACAAAACTACAAAGAACTGAGGAAAAATGGAAACAAAAACTTAGAACCTTGAGGACTTAAGGTCTTCTTGAATAAAAATACAAAACTGCAAAAATAATGCAAATAACTGACAAATCACTATTAAAATTTTTGTGTGTAAAACATACTTAAAGTTAAAACAAAAGTGACAGACAAGAAGCAAGTGCTTTCATGTGTCACTGTCAAAGAACTAAAATTTACAATGTATTAAAAAAAACAAAACAATGCCTGAAAGTCAGTAAGAAAAAAAAAATGGTCCAATAAAGTAACAGATGAAAAATTTAAATGCGCCTGTCACAGAAAAAAAAAATGCAAATAGTCTTAAACACAGGAAAAACAAAAGTTTAATCTCAGTAGTAATTATGAAAATGCTCACTAAAAAGAATTTTTTTTTTCCTAACACAAAACTGGTGAATATTTCACAGACTGACAACAGCATTGTTGGCAACATGTGAGAACACACTTACACAGTCACGGCTATGTAAATTGCCGAGGTCTCGAGGGCTTAATTTGGCAAGTCTACTTTAAAATGAAAGACCCATTGTGTCTTTCATTTTAGCTTTGGGTCGCTGTAAGCAAAATACCCCACAAACGTTTGTTTTGGCTCATGTTGCAGAGGTCAGTCCATGGCTGGCCAGCTCCATCGCTCTGGGCCTGGGTGAGGCTAAGGCAGCACACCAGGCTAGAAAGACAGAGTGGAGGAAATTGCTCACCTCAAGACAGCTGGGAAGCAGAGAGGAGGAGGCCAGAGAGAACGTTAGCCCTTTCAGGGCATGTCTCCAGTGACCGGCTTCCTTCAATTATGTCCCAATGGCCCAGGTGGTCATTTTCCCTCCCAACATTACCGGATTGCCGGACACATGAATTCTGGGGAGTCCAAACCCTAACACCCATATACACCCCAAATCTGCAATTCCTCTTCTTGTACTTGCATAAAAAGATCTGCATAAGGACATTCTCTGTGGTATTGCTTATAACATCAAAACACTGAAAAAAAAAAGTCTTGAAATAGCCATCCCTGTGGGACCACGGTGAACCACAGGGGTCACGAGTGGAGTGACGGGAGCCACCGGACCCAGCAGGGAAGAGTCTATTGTCACTAACATTGCTCCCACTTGTCCTTGCATGGTGCAAGGTGATGACGAAAAGACTGAGTCATCAAACTTACTATATATGCAAAAATGTTTAAAAACAACGTGCTCTAATGGTTTGCTCAATAAAGTGGACTGCTCACACCCTCACCTCCTGCCCCTGGAGCTGTCACCTCCACCTACTCTTTTGCACACAGAACACGCAGATCTGTGTGTGCTGACACCTCCGTCACCTCTGTTAAGAGAAAGTGGTCCAAGGATACGGGCAGATTGACGCCAGTTTTGCTGAAACACAGATCTATTTACCGAATTATTTTCCTAAATGTACTCTATGCATATAAAAACACACAAAGATGGGTTCACACCAAATACGCTTGTAGTCATTTTGGAGGTAATAGCAGGGATCTAGTGCTGTGGCCAAAGGGGAATTGCATCTGTATATTTTCATATTTTTACACTATATTACGTTCATTTATTTTATATTATATTCATTATTATATAATCAAAAGTAATGAACAATTTCATATATTATTTAACTTAAAAGATTTTTTTTTTTTTTTTGAGAAGAGATCTGCCCAGTAAACTAAATTGAGGCAGAGGACCAGGGTTTTGACATCCCTGGCAGTGCAGCGCCATCCCCCCCTAGTGGGGAGGAGAGGACACTGCACCTGCTCAAGGTCATTCCAGGGGAGGACCAGGCACCATCTTCTGACCAACCTCTGCCTTCTCCTCGTTGATGCCTTGCAAAGATTAACACTAAAACACAACTTCCAAGCCCCTCTGTAATAATCAGGCAGCTTCAGGCTCCTAATAATGGAATCGACAAAGCACTTTATACCCTCAAGTAAATAATGCATACAACCTTCAGGATTATCCCCGAGGTAAGTCACCCCCCGTCTCTGGACAGCAGTCTCCACTGGAGCTTGTCCAACAGCAGCTGGGCCGGACTTTTTCTGTTTACTCTATGGTCATAACAAACCCACAAGGCAGATTTGTAATGACTCTCTGTTTTACAGAGGAGACAATGAGGGCTTGGACCAAAATAAGACTTTTTCTAAGCCATATAGTAGCAGGTTAGGGAGGAGCGATCCCAGCGTCGTCCTTGACCTGAGGATCCTAAAGTCTAGAACTACCTTCACGAGCATCCCAGAACCTGGGATCTGACGGCCCACAGAAGGTCCTGACCAGCTGCGGGTCTGGCCATCCACAGGAGGTCTGGTAGCCAACCCTGGTGAAATGCAGCCCAAGGCCTGTGGACCTGCCTCAGCCACCCGTAGCTATGGAAGACGGCTTCCGGCCCGCGTATGCCTTCCAACCTCAAACCTCCACCTGTCTCTTCTCCCCCTGAGGAACTGCTCCGGCTCCGGCCACACACGCCTGCCTGTGCACGGAGTCAATGCCCACCTCGGGAAAGGACAGCCCGAGCCCTGGATAAACGCTCCCTGTGCTTCCATGGGAACCCCAAGCTCTGCCCCACATGGCTCCCCAGAGGGTCTCTGGTAGGACTGAGCCCGTTACCTAGAGCCTACCTTACCTGGCGTTCCTTACTTCCCTGTCTCACCTGTGGGCGTCTGGGGTTTCCTCCATAAAGACTCCTCACACCCAGGTCCTTGACTCGAGTTTGATTTTGGCGGTACCAAAACCAAGAGTGCGGGGCCTGGTTGCTAGGAATTATGGGAGTAGCAAAGACATCTAGGAGGTGGGTGTGGCTTCTCCAGGAGCCTGAAAAGTCCATTTGAGTGACTCTGAGCCTACCCAAGGCAGGGGAACCATGACTGGAGTTTCCATAAGACTCGGTTTCAAGTACAGCAGTTCATCGCTTAGATGAGATGGTTTGCACTTTCTAAGCCACATGGATCACCTTTGGGTTTAGGAATACCGCTTCGAGGGGGGGCAGAGGGGGCTCCACAAGGTTTGGTGGTGGGTCTGTGGTGACGTATAGGGTTTCAGCTGAAGAGGTTAAGACAAGGGATTAGCACCAAATAGCCCAGAGCTGGGAAAAAGCAGGGTGTGTTTAGAGATTATAAAATCAACCTGAGCCGGGCGTGGTGGCGCATGCTTGTAATCCCAGCATTTGGGAGGCTGAGACCGGGGGATCCGGGTTCGCGGCCAGCCTCAGCTACCTAGTGAGGCACTCCGCAACTTAGTGAGACTCGGTTTCAAAATAAAGAATAAAAAAAAAAAAAAAATAGGGCTGGGGGTGTAGCTTGGAGGTAGAATGCCCCTGAGTTCAATCCCCAGTACTGCAAAAAAAAAATAAATAAATAAATAAAATCAACCTGAGCGGGGGTCCACGAACTAGTTGAAGTTGCAAGTGAAACTGTGTGCGTGTGTGTGCACGTGTGCATGCGAGAGAGAGAGAGAGAGAGAGAGAGAGAGAGAGAGAGAGAGAGGGAATATATGGATGAATATATACAGGTGCATTTTTTTTTTCTGGGGAGAGCGTTCAAAGCTTTAGTTGCATGCTTAAAGTGGCTCATCAGCTCCCTGGAGAGCAGAGCCACTGAGGATCCTGGGGAGGGGGGTGTCAAGTCAAGGGGACTAAAGGATCTCAGGACGTTGGCGAACCTCACCCTGAGTTATCAAATTGAAACGGCAGCCACAGTCTCCGTGCTGAGTCCAGGCCAGAGCGTGGCTCTCTGTAAACCTTACCTCCTGCACTTGGCACCACCGTCCTCGGAGCTGGGTTCTAATGTCTCCATTTTACAGTTGAGGAAACTGAGAATTAGAGAGATGCCTTGCCCAAGGCCGCGGCTGGATTTGAACCCCCGCAGTCTGACTCTATAGACTCCTCACCCTCAACCCTAAGCCACTGGCCCCCAAGTGTTAGTGCACGGTAGGATCACCGGGAGGGCGGGTCCTAACAGACCAGGCAGCAGGCTGGCTTGGGGTGGGGAGCACCCTAGGAGTTTCTAGGTATGCTGATGCTGGTGGTGGTGGTGGGGGGTGTCACACTTTGCAAACCATACTTTGAACCCCAAGCTATCATCTCCAAGGAGGAGAACATGGAGCCCCAGGGAGTTGAGGGGACCTGGCTGTGGTCACGCAGCTGCTTGGCAGGAAAGTCAAGGTGAGAAGCTGGACCTGTGGATTCCAAACCCAGGACTGTCTAGGCCACGGCGCTAGCAGGAGGGACATCCTACTTAGAAGATGCCTGTGTTTGCGCGGTGGGGTTCTCACCTGATGTGTGTGCGGGTCCTGAGGACGGGCGCCGCCGGGGGAAGAGGGGTCCTTGCTTGGTTCTTCTGAGCACGCTCGGGCCCTCCGGCACCGCCTGGCCCTCCGGTCTGCGGTGGGGGGGGCCTCCTCTGACTCACTGCTGTCTGAAGTCTCCCCGCTGGCTGTCTGGGGGTTGAAGTTCACATCCAGCTCGCCCTGGAGGCGCACCCTCTCTGCCGAGGGGTTCTTGGGCGCCTTCCTGGACGCCCAGGACAGCCGGGCCCGGCGCCCAGCTTCCTGGGAGGAGCCCGCAGAGGAGGTCTCGGAGTCAGAGCACGTGGCCTCGGGGTTGGGGGAGAGGCCAGAGGGGCCTTGGTCAGAGCCCGGGGCCGGTATGGGCTGGGGCTGGGGGTTCCTGGGTGGGCATAGTGTGCTCAAAGCCTTGCTCCAGTCGAAGTCCTCCTCGCTGTCGGACCCCAGTTCTTCGTAGGCAGATGCCACCCTCGAAGCCACCTCCAGGGCCTGGAACGTGCCGCTCTTGGGTTTGGCCAGCAGGCGCGTCGGGGGCAGAGTGACATCCTTCAGAGCCACCCAGTTCCCGTCCAGACTCTGCAAAACCGGGGCCGCGTCTGCGAGGTGACAGGGGAGAGGAACCAGAGAGTGCTGTCACCATCACAGAGCCAGGTGAGGCTGTGACCTGTCACCTCCCCCTGACCGGCGCCCGGGATGCCAGCAGGCAGCAGCTGCCTCAGGAAGGGTAGCGGGGCGTAACGGGGGGAAGCGGGGAGTTTAAAGGTCCACAGGGAGCCCCTGGAGGCCTCGCAGAAGGAGAGACACTTGGAGACCTGGCTCTCCATTCTTGTCATCCTGGGTCAATGGCCGCTTTGGTCTCCTAGGAATCTCTCCCGAGGCTGGTAGGGACGGGAGGGGAGAGGGCTGCAGCAGGCAGTCCTAGGGCCGTGAATTTGCCTCTTGGATCCTGTTCCCCATCCTGGCTAGGAAATAATTCCCCACCTTCCCTAGCCTTCCTGGTGCTGCTCTGCCCTTGGGACGCTTATGGGCTTTCTCTCTCTCTCTCTCTCTCTCTCTCTCTCTCTCTCTCTCTCTCAGCAGCCTGGGGAGAAGGGCAGGGAAATCTATTTTTAACTCCAGGCACATGCTTCGTTCTAGAAAGGACTTGAGGCCAAACGAGGTTGGTGTTTCCAATTTCATCTTACAGAGGAGGAAATGAAGATAAGTGGAGTTAAGTCACTTGTTAAAGGTCACACAGAGGTGGGCCGGCGGAGTCGGCTGAGGACGCATCCTTTACCGGGCTCCGAGCAGCTCTTGGTTATAAACTGAGCCACGCGTGGACGCCCTTGGCCCTCTAGACAGCGCTGTGCCAGGGCGGGCTGGAGCCGGGCTGTGGCCAGGGCCTGGATTGGTGTGAGCTGGACCCAGGTCACCTGGGGTGGCTGGTGGCTAGACTGCAAAGGCTTATCTACGCATCCGGGAGCCGGGGGAGTCAATGTTGCTGTCTTGCTTTTGCTGAAGGCTAACAGGAACTCAAAGGTTTCCTGCCCACCTGCCTGTGAGAGGGAGTAAGACACCTCGTGCTCCCTTAGCTACAGGCACAGTGGGTGCCAGTAGAAGTCGTGTTCCTCCGGGGACCTTGCGGGGCTCCCTGGGGGTGGGGAAGAAGGGCCTCCAGGCCTTGCAGGGGGCCATTCCTGCAAGGCGTTGTGTGTGGATGCCAGCGTCGGGGCCACAGCTCTGCTGCCGCAGGATTTTGAGCAACACGACCCAGAGCACACGGCTTTGCTACGGCTCGCACTGTCCCTGCTCCACTGGACGGCCTGAGAGGTGTCCGTCCACACAGCATGGAGCCAGAGCCTCGGGGAGTGTAGACGTGGGGGAACATGGGTTTCCCGCTCAGCCACCCAGCTCTGCATCCACCACCTGCCTGCGGCTGAGCCTGGCAGGACATCAACCTCCTTCCCAGAAGTCAGGAAGTGGGGCCTTCTCTCACGCACGCATGAGGACGGTGGCCCTGGAAGTGGGGGCGCTGGAAGCCCGAGGCCAAGTTCCCTGCCCTTCTCCGGCTGCTCCTACACCATCATCTGTCTCTACCGCAGAACTTGGGGGAGGCCAGAGGCCCCGTAAGCAGCTCCCCCCACAGCCCCGTTCCCAGAGCGCGTTCTTGTCCCCCTGTCCAGATGGGGGTCTCCTCTCTGCACCCCGCTGCCTGGCTTTTCCCATCATCCTCCGGTGTTCTGGCTGGCCACGCCCACGGCCGAGCCAGGCTCCAGGCGATGGAGCCCCAAGGCCTGGTCTGGGTCTCAGCCATCTCGTTATCCTAGAAGCAAATGAGTCTTCTCTGCACAAGAGGCGGTTTGTGTGGTGGAAAGGACAGAGGTCTCCAAGTCAGAGAGCCTGGGCAGAAAGCCCTCTCGGCCACCAGCAGCCGAGTGATTCTCTGCGCCTCGGTTCCCTGGTTGGTGAAAAGAGACGGTCACTACCTCGCGGAACTGGTGTAAGGTGGCGTGGGGGATGCTCGGAACAAAAGATTAATTATTTTATTTTTTGCGGTACTGGGAATTGAACCCAGGGGCATTCTACCTCCGAGCTATACCCCCAGTCCTATTTTTTTTTTTCCAGTACTGGGGATTGAACTCAGAGGCATTCTACCTCCGAGCTATACCCCCAGGCCTATTTTTTATTCTTTATTTTGAAACCGGGTCTCACTAAGTTGCGGAGTGCCTCACTAGTTAGCTGAAGCTGGCCTCGAACCCGGATCCTCCGGTCTCAGCCTCCCGAATGCTGGGATTACAAGCATGTGCCACCAAGCCCGGCTCCCAGCCCTATTTTTAATTCTTTATTTTGAAACAGGGTCTCACTAAGTTTTGGAGGGCCTCACTAAGTGGCTGAGGCTGGCTGCAAACCCGGGTCCTCCTGTCTCAGCCTCCCAAGTACTGGGATGACAAGTGTGCGCCACCACGCCCTGCTTCGATTAATTCTTGATAGTTCCTTTCCCCTTATGTATAAATGAACCAGGCTGCTTCAAGGCAGAGTAAAGAGCAAGAACTTTGGGTTCAGGCAGATCCAGGGCTGGGTTTACTAGCAGGAGACCGTGGTCAGACAGCACCTCTGAGCCTCTTTCTGCATGGTCATTGGGGTCAGCGTTACCCACCACTGGTGCTGTTAGGATTTTAAGAGATGCAACGTATCCACCATAGTGCCGGCCGCACTGAGGGCTCCCAGCTATTTTTACCTTCTAGCTGTTGCACTGGATCACGGCCTTAGTATTTCACACCCGATCACAGATGGACACCCGTGTACTCCATCTGCACGTATATCGAAAACAGATACAATCTCACAGTCACTCTTTGGTCTCAGCACTCTGAATTAACCCATCTATACCATTTTCATGGACTATTTGAGCATTTGGAAGAATAGCTAACTAGGGAGCCAGGCGTAGTGGCGCACGCTTGTAATCCCAGCATTTGGGAGGCTGAGACCGGAGGATCCGGGTTCGAGGCCAGCCTCAGCTACCTAGTGAGGCACTCTGCAACTTAGTGAGACCCTGTTTCAAAATAAAGAATAATAAAAAAAAAATAGGGGGTATAGCTTGGAGGTAGAATGCCGCTGAGTTCAACACCCAGTGCCGCAAAAAAAAAAAAAAAAGAATAGCTAACTAGGGTTGTTCTCACCACCTAGAGTTTGAGGGCTCTACTGCAGGTGGTGGTAAAAGTGGTCTGAGAAAAGCGTGTGTCTGGCCGGCCTTCTCCAGCGCCATGTCCCAAGGCGGTCTGGCTGGCGCAGGCACGCTCAGGTCTGAGTGAACCTGTCAACGGCCAGCAAGCAGCAATGCTGACGTTCCCCGTAGCAGAGCCTGTGGATGCCCGACCCTCAACCTGAGTCCTCAGCCCTCAGTGCACACCTTCGGGGCTCCCACTCACCAGCAATGCCATTCTTTGCTCCAGTTTTGATCTGGCTTCAAGAGCCTGGATAGCCTGCCTAGGAACAGGGCCCAGTGCCCAGGAACCCCGTCCTGCGAGCAGCCCTCGAGCATCGTCAAGGCGAGAGCAGAGGTGCTGCAGCGTACCCAGACCACCAAGTCCCTAAGGCAGAGGATGGACCCCAACTCCGTACCAACAAACGCCGGAACCAACCCCTCCTGCTGAGGCATAAACACGACTGCTAGAAATAGCCCGGTGGACATTAACCTTCCACAATGCCCTCCAACTCGGGGTTCTTCCGTTCTACATCTCTGCTCTGCTGAGGCCGAGCGCTGCCTCTGGGAACAATCTGCTTCCTGCTAAATATGTCATTTTCCCCTCAAGACCCCTGGGGCTGGCTCGGACATTTTAATATGTTAAGGGCTCTGCATGCCACAGAAAGCTCAGATACTTTCTAGCCGAGTGCTTTTATTTTTTTTAATCTAAAAACTTTTAATTCTGATAGAGGTGGGGATTTTTTGAGCAGAGTGTAAAACCTTTTTATGTGTGAGGCTAATGAATTCAGCTTTATGTGTATATGCAATTAATGTGACTGCTTCATTTTACAGAAAACCATGCACAAAATCAGCTGTGAAAACAAAATCTCTCTCTGAACTTATCAGGAGTGCTCATGATTCAGTGGGAAACTGTTTTGTGAAATGGAGCGTCTTGAGTTTATATATATATATATATATATATATATATATATATATATATATATATATATATATAATATCCTACAGATATATTCCTTTGTAAATCTGAGTATTTGAAATGCTGGTTTTAGTGTGTGGTTTAGACCCGTATTGTATACCGTAGTTGGAAACACCTACACGCTGGAGTCGCGATGTTTAGGTCTGAGGAGCAACTCTGCTCGTGAACTGTGAGCTCTGGACGCGTCCCTTGGCCTCGCCGCCCATCAACCCTGCTAGCTCCCACAAGATAATGACCGCGCTTGGTTGGAGGAATAAATGAAACGGTGTCTGCATACGGACTCTGCGCATTGTAAGTGATGCTTAAAGGTTATTGTTGAGTGAAGATCTATTATAAGATATTCTCATACGCCCCATGGAAAACCTAAGTGTCCTTTCTCTGTGGGAATGTGCAGGAGAGAGAGAGAGAGGGAGAGAGGGAGAGAGGGAGGGAGGGAGGGAGGGAGAGAGAGAGAGAGAGAAAGAGAAAGACAGAGAGAGAGACAGAGAGAGAAGAGAGGAGGGAAAGAGAGAGAAAAGAGAGAGAAGAGAGAGAAAGGGAGAGAGAGAAAGAGAAAGGAGAGAGGGGGGACTAAAAGGTAGAGTGAAAGGGAGGAAGAGGGAGAGAGAAAAGAGAGGAGAGAGAAAGAAAGGGAGGGGAGAGAGAGAAAGAGAGAGAGATAAAGGAGAGGGGGGGAGGAGGAGAGAGAGTAAAAGGTAGAGAGAGGGGGAGGAGAGCGAATATGAATAGATATGAATGTGGTCTAGAAATGAAATATGCACCTAAAATAAATAAAAATACTGTGTGCTATGGAATTTCTGCAGCGTCATGGCGCTCTAGTTTCTGCTGATGGGTACTAAAGGGATGTAACACAGAGAGGGTCTCTTTTGGAAAATCTTTAGAATGTCAGTTGTTTTGTTTTTTAATATTCCATGTTCCTGATTCTTTGCACTGTAGCGGATTTTGTTTATAGCGCCATTGGCGACGTCGTTTCCCTTACAGAAATGATAGCACTGCCTTTAAAAGCTTCTTTCTAGGGTGACTATTTTGCTGTTAATGTCTTCTGTGGTTGTGTTTGTTTTCAGGAGAAGGGCCTAGAGCTGACAGATAACGCCAGCTGAGAAGAAGGTGAATAGTTTCTTCACAGGAGGACCCACGTGCCTGGCTTCCGTTTGGTAGAATGAGCATTGGTGAGGAAAGGGAGACCCCTGTGTTGGGGTTGGGGGGCGCCTTCACCCTGACAGCCATGGGTTCCAGGAGACCCCCGAGTATGGACCCTTCATGACCTTGGCTGTGGCTCCCTTGGCTACAAGCATCCTGCAGCCTCTGGTAGCCGACTTTTAAATAAAAGTGACTCAGCTCATTTGAGGGATTATCTGACTCAACGGCTTTAGAAAGGACTGTGCCCTAGATGTTGGGGTGAATTCAACTGCCCTCTGTAGGAATAGAACATTCTAGAAAAGTAAGCAGGGAGGGCTCAGGCCAAAGCGAATCGCAATGCCATCCTCAGGTGCGGCAGGATAGGCCACTTCCCATCAAAGACCCTCTGGTGGCTGGGGGACGTCCCTGGGATATGTCGACCGCACAGGACTACATTTCCCAGGTCCCCCTGCAGGCAGATGGAGGCCACCATGTGGCTGGTCTCTGTCCACAGGCTGGAATGACAGAGGTGAGCACAGAGGTGGCCAGTGCTGGCCTTCTCTGTCCTCTCTCCCTCCATCTGGGGACCATTTAGCAGAAGACTCAGCGGCCTAGAGGATGGCAGAGCTGCCAGAGGGGAGCCTTGGTCTCCGAGGGCCTTCACAGCCCCCCTGGAAACCAAACCACACAATCGTGGGGTGAAAAGGAAAACTACCGCATGAAGTCACTTGCTCGAATGCTTGGCTTACTTGTTATAGCAGCAAATGTTAACCTGACCAATATATCCGGTTTCAGAAAGGGTACCCTTAAAACCAGACTGATGCTGGGACCCCAATCCCCTCTGAAGAATTGAAATAGTCTGAGAAGTTGGTTTGGGGATCCTGGCTTTCACGAGACACATTCTCCCAGCATACCTAGAATAGGTGCCTGCAGCGGGGCCATGCAGCAGAGTCATTTAAAAATGTTTGCATGGTGGCACATGCTTGTCATTCCAGTACTAGGGAGGCTGAGACAGGAGGATCGCAGGTTTGCAGCCAGCTTCAGCTACTTAGTGAGGCCCTCTGCAACTTAGTGAGATCCTGTTTCAAAATAAAGACTAATGAATAGGGCTACGGGTGTAGCTCAAGAGGTAGAATGCCCGAGTTCAATCCCCAGTACCACCACCACCAAAAAAAAAAGTTTGTCCAGGAGCATCCCCCCTGGTCCCGCAGGGGGATGAACTAAGAATGTAGAGCCTTCATTCTGCCCCTACAACTAAGAAAGCGGCCCGGGTGGAGTACGTGACTGTAGCATTATAGTGTGCGCTGTGCTACGGGCCTGCGACTTGGTGGCCCAGCTGCCCCAAAGCAACGGACGTACACCAGCTCAGACTTAGGGGAAGAAGAGCTGAGAGGCCTCCGGACACACTCCTGAAACCCGCAGGCCAACCAGAGGCTGCTGAAGACCCTTACCTGTTCCGCCCAGCCCGTCCACACTCTTCCAGCTGGCCAGGGCAGACCCGTCCCGCGGTGGCTGGTCCCCATCCCTCGGTGGCCTGGACGCGGCCTCCGAGGGAGACATCCTCAGAGCGTCTTCTCCGGGGAACGTGCAGGCAGAGCGGGACTGCTGTGGGAGGAGAGGAGGGCAGGGTGAGCTCGGAATGCACCAGCGTCCTGGGTGAAGGCCGCCAGCTTGGGCGCGCCCTGCCCAGCACGGAAGCCGTGTTTAACGGGGCTTCAAAGCTGCACCTCAGCACATGATACCATCGTACAAAGGGGGTTCCTGATCATTCTGGGACCAGACGCCTGGCTAACCAGAGAAGAATCCTCCAGGGCCAGCCATTGTATCAGCCTTTTTTTTTTTTTGATGGTACTGGGGATTGAACCCAGGAACATTCTACTTTTGAGCTACACCCCCCCGCCCGGGTTCTATTTTTTATTCTTTATTTTGAAACAGGGTCTCACTAAGTTGCCGAGGACCTCACTAAGTAGCCGAGGTTAGCCACGAACCTGGATCCTCCTGTCTCAGCCTCCCAAATACTGGGATTACAAGCGTGCACCACCACACCCGGCCCCATGTTTTTGTTTTTTTGTTTTTTTTAAAGCTGTGTATGAAGAACCAATCTAGGGTGCACAAAAACAAAAGCATCCTCCTGCAAAGACTTCCAAACCTACAGAAATACAAAGTGATACTGGGCGTGGTGGCCCATGCCTGTAATCCCAGTACTTGGGAGGCTGAGACAGGTGTATTGCAGGTTCATGGCCAGCCTCGGCAACTTCGCGAGACCCTGTTTCAGAATTTAAAAATAAATAAATAAGCTGGGCGTGGTGGCGCATGCTTGTAATCCCAGCATTCGGGAGGCTGAGACCGGAGGATCCGGGTTCGCGGCCAGCCTCAGCTATCTAGTGAGGTACTCTGCAACTTAGTGAGACCCGGTTTCAAAATAAAGTAAAAAAAAAAAAAAAAAATAGGGCTGGGGGTATAGCTCGGAGGTAGAATGCCCCTGAGTTCAATCCCCAGTACCGCAAAATAAATAAATAAATAAATAAATAAATAAATAAATAAATAAATAAAATAGAGCTGGGGGTCTAGCTCAGAGGTAGAATGCCCCTGAGTTCAATCTCCAGTGACAGACAGACAGACAGACACGGACACACACACACACACACACACACACAAAGTGAGTGTATAACTATGTCCTGCAATAGATAAGCAAGCAAAGTATGGTAATTCCACAAACTCAGGACTATTATGCATATTCCTGTTGAGACCCTGAATCAAAGGGAGGAAACAAACAAACAAAAATCCTAAGAAGTGGTGAAAATGAGAATTCAAACAATTGGCAGGAAACGCATTTGAATTGTATCCGATGTAATTATGAAGCTTAAATCCCACGTACATGAAATTTGACCAAACGTGAAGAGACCTGTCTTTCCTTTGCTGTTTAATGAAGACATTCTCTTTTGTTGGTTAGTTGTTTTGGTCTTTTTTATCTTGATAGCTCAGCGGGAGGGCATATTCACGAAGCCATTGAAAACATCTGAGATGACAATCTTAAGGCTAGTACGGATTTGTATCTCCCCCTGCTGGCCGACCCATGTCACTGCAAACAGCCTCACTTTTTTTTTTTTTTTTGGTGGTATTAGAGGTTAAACCCAGGGGCATTCTATCTCTGAGCTGCACTCCCTACCCCTATTTTTATGAATTCATTTATTTTTTAAATTTTGAAGCAGGGTCTCACGAAGTTGCTGAGGGTCTCACTAAATTTCTAAGGCTGGCCTCTCACCTGTGATCCTCCTGCCTTAGCCTCCCAAGTACTGGGATTACAGGCGGGCACTACCATGCCTGGCCCAACAGCCCCACTTTTCTCTCCCAGGGCTCACCTCGTCCTTGTTGTTCCTTTCCTCCCACCGGTGTTTGGAGTAGGAGACAGAGGAGCACTGTTTAGGAGAGCCCTGGCAGTGGTTTGGAGTCAGGTTCAAGAGTCACCCGTCCTTGGGCTTGAACACCCCCTCTGCTATGAAACCCCGTGATGCGGAAACTTAACATCCCCTGCACTCATAATAAGTGTTAACTTAAAAAAACAATCCAGAGAAGTTTGCATGTAACAAAGAAAGACCACGGGCGCCAGCGCAGGCTGTTTGGGGGACACAGCTGAGCTTCCCGGCTGGACCTTGGGGGGAAGGTGATGAAGCGGGCGGCTCTGCTCCACGAGGCTCTCAGCCGGTCGCAGCTCAAAGCCCAGCGTGTTGTCACCTCCCCAGGCCAGGTGAGGACCCGGATCCCTGTGCTGAGCAGCACGGGGCCGGGCAGTGCTAGTTCTGAGCTCCAGGGATCCTCGAGTGCCCCCCACCAGGCCTGGGGGGCAATCTAGGAGGAAGACGGGCTTACAGAGTCAACATGGAGTCTTCTAAGCCGTGCACCAAGGATCACCCCGGCCTCCTCCTGCCTCTATGAACACAGAGGAGAGAGAGAGCGTGACGGGCCTCCAGACCTGCCCCCACCCACTGGGGGTACTCAGGACTAAACCCAAGGGCAGGCGTTCCACCTCTGAGCTATACCCCCAGCCCTGTTTTACTTTATTTATTCATTTATTTTTATTTTGAAACAGAGTCTCGCTAAGTTGCCGAGGCTGGCCTCCAGCCTGTCATCCTCCTGTCTCAGCCTCCCAAGCGCTCGCCCGGCTCAGGCCGGCCTTCCTGTGCGGTGGCCACAGGTGAGCGCAGTCCGGTGGTGGACGAGCTCTCCCCACAGCTGCTCCGTTATGGCTGCTGCGTGTCTGTGTTATGATCTGGATTTGGAGTCTCCCCTGAAGAGCTTGTGTGTTGAAAGCACGGTTCAGAGGCCACAGGGCATGCCTGGAGACTATGTCTGTCCCTGGCCCCCTCTTCCCTCTTCCCTCTCTCTCTCTCTCTCTCTCTCTGCTTCCAGCCACCATGAGTTGGGCAGCCGCTCAACTCTGCCGCCCCCTGCCTGCCGCTGTTGTGTTTCTGCCTGGGAGCCGGCCAACCCTGGACTGATCCCTGAAACCGTGAGCCCACGTCAATGTTTCCTCCTCTGCATTGCTCTCAGCAGGTGTCTTGGTCACAGTGATGAAGAAGCCAATAGAGGCCGCAAGACTCGCTTCTAGCACGCCGTGCCGGTGAGAAACCCGCTGACTGCCCCTCCCCCAAGCTGGGGTGGTGGTGAGGACTGGTCTGGCATCTTCTACATGACCTTGTGCTTTTCTGCACTCTATGGCCGACATCTGCTTTCTGACCTGGTGTCTCCACTAGAATGTGCCATGAACAGTGACACCCCCAGGCCCCGGCACGGTTAAGGGGTACAGAACTGGAAGTCAGTGTGTACTTGCTGGGGCGTGAATGAGATTTGGGGATTGCTAAAAGAGGGGTTTTCGGAAGTGCCTGATTTTTTTTTTCCTCCAAAAAACTTCTTGGATAAAATTCGGGAGTAAGAGAAAGAAACACATCTCGGAGGACAAGGTTTTGCTTGTTGATGTAAAACCTTGGCACGCACGGCAAGCGGCCTGCAGCCCAGTGCCCCGCCCCCCCCTTCACTCTAAGGACACGGCAAGGACTGAGCCTGTCTGGTCACTGGGAACGGTCCTGATGGGGCAGCTTGACCACAGCCCAGGTCTTCATGGGGCTGGGTGTCCAGGGAGTTGTCTGATTCTGCTCAATCCGTGGAGGGAAAGAGGCTTTCAGATAGCACAGGGGTCAGGACCGATGGCCAGCTGGCAGGCGGGAGTTATCAGGAATGAAGGGAACGTCCTCCTGAGGCGAATCCCCAAGCAGGGAGGGGACAGACCCCGGGCGCCGACTCCACCCAGGACCGGACGAGGACCACGCAGACCTTTCAACACATCCTGCAGTAGCTGGTGGCGAGCTGCCTCCTCCACAGACCGCGAGCTCCTTGAAGGCAAGGGGGTCTTTTATGTGTGAGCCCTGGTCCCATGTCGGCAACTAGATTTGTAGGATGGATGGCAGATCTGGCTCTCAAGGACCCGAGAGCCCCGGTGCTGGGTCCAGTATTGTTGTTGTTATTATTATTATTGTTATTTTGCGGTACTGGGGGTTGAACTCAGGGGCATTCTACCTTTGAGCTACACCCCCAGTCCTATTTTGTATTCTTTATTTTGAAACAGGGTCTCACTAAGTTGCAGAGGGCCTCACTAGGTAGCTGAGGCTGGCTGCAAACCTGGATCCTCCAGCCTCAGCCTCCCAAATGCTGGGATTACAAGCGTGCGCCACCAGGCCCAGCTTGGGTCCGGTATTATTGAAGCTCACAGAAGTGATTTGGTGCATACAGGCTTTAAAACAAAAACCTACATGTGTCTCACTTTTGAATCGCTGAATACATACTTTAAGAAGGGAAACGTGATATTTTATATTTTTCATTTTACAGAGACTCAAAGTCTATTTCTGTGTGGGTCTTGTACGTCTTTAGGAGGCCGGTGGGGGTCCATTTGTAGAAGGCAAAGCTGCTTTCTAACTGTTACAAAAGTCAAGACCAAGAAACAAAGAGTCTTTCCCCAGTCCCAACAGGGAAAATGGGTCCTGGGTCTTTGCATGACAATTAGGGATGTCAAGTTATTATATTTCAGGCAAACTGAAAAAGACACCCTGACAATCATAAAAGGTAACAGAATTGTCTCCAAGGGGTCCCAGGTCATGAGGCCAGGGTGGAAAAGCCGCTGTTGAGACCCAAGACCTGTATTTGCCACCCGTTCACTGCAATGAACACAGAGCCCAGCAGATGGCGCCACAGCAACGCTTTTAGCACCAGCGGGTGTAACCTCCAGGCTCCTGTAAGTAACTTATTTTCTTGCTACCCTGGCTGTCATCAGCTTTGTGATCGGCCTTCCTTTCCTATCCACAGACTCTGTTTTTCTTCCCTACCAGGGAAGAAGCAGGGCTGGGGAAAGTCTGGAAGGGCTGGCCCGGGGGGCTGGTAAGGGTTAGTTGGGGGGTTCCATGCTCTGTTAACTTAACAGTGCTGCCTTGCAGAGACGGACCTAAAGAGTTGAGCTTTGGAACAGGCCCCGTCTGTCTCTTTCCTTTTGGGGGCACAGGGCCAGCTCCCCCTCCCGCCCTGTGGCATCTTGGGGGAACTTCAGCTGCTGTAAGCCTCAGTAGCACGCCTAGAACAGAGAAAGCCCAGACAAGAGCACGAGCCCAGACCAGAGGATTCATGAAGCCCTATCATTGAGAACATACCCACTGGCTCACTCGACTGGTGCGCACATGTAAACTGAGTCAGGGTTGAATAACTTGCCCAACTCCAACTGGGGGTCAAGGGGCAGGGGCAGGATTGAGCTTGGGTCTGTCTGGCTCCAGGCTGAGGCTCCGCCATGCTCTCCTCGTGTGCCCCTGACAGTCTTTGCTGGAAGCCCGGGAGCAGCTTGCTTGAGCCCTGCAGGAGCCCTCGCCCAAACCCGCTGGCTCTGAAGCTCGGGGGAACCCAGGGGGCCTCTGCGGTCTCTAGACCTCCTGCCAGGGCAGCAGAAACGTGTTCCACCTCCACCTCTCGGCCCATGAATCCCTGCAAGGGCTGCTGTGATCATCATCGCTGCCAACGGGACGGCCTCCTGGAGGCTCTGAGCACAGCTTCAAAAAGGTCTTTGCTCTCGAAGAGCTCTCAGTGTTAAACCAGAAAGAGAATGCTTTGAGGATTCCGGATTTGAGGGCAAAGGTGATCACATTAATAAACAATTGATTAATTTTTTTTTTTTTTTTGTGGTACTGGGGATTGAACTCAGGGGCATTCTACCTCCGAGCTATACCCCCAGCCCTATTTTTTGTTCTTTATTTTGAAACCGGGTCTCACTAAGTTGCAGAGTGCTTCACTAAGTAGCTGAGGCTGGCCTCGAACCTGGATCCTCCGGTCTCAGCCTCCCAAATACTGGGATTACAAGCAAAAAAAAAAAAAAAAAAAAAAAACAATTGAGATAGAGCTTTGTTTGCTTATTTATTTATTTATTTTTTGGTGGTGGTAGTGGGGATTGAACCCAAGAGTGTTCTAACTTTTTGAGCTAAACCCCCAGCCCTATTTTATGTTGAAACGGGCTTATAAGTGGCTGAGGTTGGCCTTGATCTGTAATCCCTCCTGCCTCAGCTTCCCAAGTACTGGGATTACAGGTGTGCATCACCATATCCAGCTTTGCTTTGTACTTTTAGGGTGAGACAAAGGTGTTAAATTCAGTCTGATAATTATAATAGCAATGAAAAGTACTTTAATTATAGATCACGGCCATTCAAAAGAAAGGGTGAAGCCAGGTTGAAGCCCCAGGCCTAGAATCCCAATACTTGGAAGCTGAGAGAGCCAGATGGCAGGTTCTAGACCAGCTCCAACAACTTAGCAAGACTTTCTGCAACCTAAGGAGACCTTGTTTCAAAAAAAAAAATAAGCTGGGCATGGTGGCGCACACTTGTAAAATCCCAGTACTTGGGAGGCTGAGACATGAGGATTGGGGTTCGTGGCCAGCCTCAGCTAATTAGTGAGGCCCTCTGCAACTTAGTGAGACCCTGTTTCAAAAAAAAGAATAAAAAATAGGGATGGGGCTGAGCTCAGAGGTAGAATGCCCCTGAGTTCAATCCCCAATACCACACACAAAACAAAACAAAGCAAAGCAAGACAAAAACAAAGGAGAGGATGAATGGGAGGAAGAAAATGACAGAGACACAAAGAGAAAGGCTGAGGAAAACTGAAAGGGAAGGGGAGAGTGTGCTCGCTCGCTCTCTGTCTCTGCCTCCCTCCCCCCTTTCTTGCTCCCCTCCCCACTGCCAAGCTCTGAGCTCTGTAAACTTCACCTGGCCTGAAACCCTGAACTGTGAGCAAATAAATCTTTCTTCCTTTAAAAGAAAAAAAAGAAAGAAAGAAAGAAGGAAAGGTAAAGAAAGAGGCACACAGCGGCTCATCTTGGTCACTGGGCACACAGAGTGCCTGGCTCCGCTGTCTGCCTCATCCTTATCTCCGGGATCTCTAGGGTAGCGCAGAGACACCTTTTATCCACAGGCAGCCCGAGGGCCGTTGAGTGATGCCGAGGATAGCCCTCGAATTAGCGCCTCGGGATCCTGCATCTCGAGGCTTTGAAAGCCAGGCTGCACCGACTCCCAACTGCGAGATAGCCGCACCGCGAGGGAGGAAATTAAAAAGGGAACGCGCGTACAGAACTTCCTTTCAACAGAAGAGATGAGGCATGCCATCTGAATGGAGATGAGTTAAGCTTCGGGTTTTGCAGCGGGGCCTGAGCAGTGGGGCCCGCAGGGTTTGGGGGATTCTGCAGCGTTTTTAGAGGCTGGTAGAGGAGACCCTGACAGGAGGCCACAGGTTTAGGGACCTCCATGGAAACCCATCTTAAGACACCATAACGAGGCCAACCTAATGCCGGTGGCGTGTTAGCATCACCCGGGCACTCCTGGCAGGAATGCAGACGCCCAGGCTCTGCCCCAGGGCCCTTGAATCAGAACCCTGGGAGTGGGCTTCGGGCAGGGGGTGCCAATGAGCATCCGGGGTGCGGACAGCCAGCGGCCAACTTCGACAGCCACTGTCTCGGCTGGTTCAAGTCCCGGCTCTGGTCAGTGACCACGTACGTGTATTTCTGCCTTTGTGACCTCTGTTTAATCTCTTGACCTAAACTCCTGGGCAACTTTCTGGGACGGTGGAAACGTTCTTTGTCCACAGCATCCAATGTAGCAGCAACCACCAGGCAACAGGTGAACTCAGACCCTGGAAACGAGATCTAGGCCAGCGCGAACTAGATCATGAACTTCCTTCATTCCCCATCCTAGAGAGCGGAGCGCTAGGATCAGGGGGACCCGGGCCTGGCGACATCGTCATTTTTCCTAAACTGGTCTCGGGGTAGAAACCCATCTTCTTGCTCGTCAACCGTTGGTCTGAGCTTTTCCTTCCAGCTTCTCTCTCTTTCCTCCCCAGCTCACACCCTCTCTCTGTTTCTCACCCTCTGCTCTTCCTTTGAGACCCAGTGGGTGCAGTAGTCACCTACGGATGCTTAAACATGGCGTTCCCATCTCAGTGCAGAGTGGCTGACCTGCACACGCACAGGCCTCTTCCTGGGGTGGCGGCACCGTGGCGGACTCACCCAGACAGTGGCAGGCGCTTGGCGGCCTCCCGGGGCGGCAGGGCTCCCTTTGTCCGTCACTTTGGAACCAGCTCGCTGGGGCCGGGGCCACTCCGGCTCCTCTTCCTCGATTTGTGGCTCATTTTTGCTCTTCTGTTTCCTTATGATCTGGGTGGAGAACAAATGATTGGAGAAGTTTCTAGAAACCATATTAGCATCTGGAGTAACTGGGGGCCATCCCTGGAAATTTTTTTTGTACTGGGGATTGACTCAGGGGCATTCTACCTCCAAGCTACACCCCCAGTCCTATTTTTTATTCTTTATTTGGAAACAGGGTCTCACTAAGTTGCAGAGTGCCTCACTAAGTAGCTGAGGCTGGCCACGAACCCAGATCCTCCCATATCAGCCTCCCAAGTACTGGGATCACAAGCGTGCGCCACCACGCCTGGCTATTGTTTGCTTCTTAAGAGTTTAGTTTCAACAGAACACCAGCTGGATTCTGATCCGCCTTATGATAAACCAGCACGCCGAGCCTTGTGACGGTCTGGACCCCTCCAGGGTTCACGTGTTGAGGCCTTGGTCCCCCCCATGGTAAGGCTCCGGAGGAGATGGAGCTTCTGGGAAGGGACCGAGCCATCAGCGATCTGACCTCAGCCATTGATTAATTTCCAGATGGATTAATAATTTGATGGCATTATTAGAAGGTGGTAGGCAATTGCGTGTGTGTGTGTGTGTGTGTGTGTGTGTGTGTGTACTTGAAAGAAGTGGATCACCAGGGGTGTGCCCGGGAAGGGTATTTCTTGTCCCTGGCCCCTTCATCTCTCTCTCCCCTTCTCTCTCTCTGCTTCCTGCCTTCCACGAGCCGAGCAGCCTCCTCTGCTACACCTTTCCACCATGATGTTTCTGTCTTGAAGCTGGCCAACCATGGACTGACCTCGAAACCATGAGCCCCAAAGGAGGCCTTCCTCCTTTAAATTGTTTATGTCAGGGATTTTGGTTATAGCGACAAAGAGCTAATACAAGCCTTGAACTTTCTACCACTCTTTACAGTGTGTAAATACAAGTCACCTCTCTGTATCCACAGGGGATCGTTCCAGGACACACACACACACTCTCTCTCTCTCTCTCTCTCTCTCTCTCTCTCTCTCTCTCTCTCTCTCTCCCTCTCTCTCCTGCACATACCCAAACCCACAGGTACTCAAGTCCCTTATATAAAATGGCATGGCATTTGCAGATAATCTTGACGAATCTCCCTGTGCACTCTGAATAATTTCTAGGTTACTTATCATTCCTAATATACTACAAGTGCTAGGTAAATAGTTGTTTGCTGCCTTCTTTAGAGAAGACCAACAAGAAAAAAAAGAAGCCCTTGGATATCCAACCCAGATGCAACCACCAAGGACCCAACGGCATGTGAGACGAATGAGAGGCCAGGTGGAGGTGCTCGCTCACAAAGCGCGTGTGGGAGAGGGACTCAGGCTCCGTGGTGGGAGAGGGACTCAGGCTCCGTGGTGGGAGAGGGACTCAGGCTCTGTGGTGGGAGAGGGACTCAGGCTCTGTGGGAAGCCAGGAGGCTGTAGCACCTCTTCAGGCCTGCGGTTTCACCTGGTACTTAGCACACGACAAATTCAAGTTTTGCCCTTGGGGACTTTCTGGAATTTTCCTTCCTCAAATCTTTTCAATCCATGCTGGTTGCATCTGTGGATGAGGACTGCAGGGATGCAGGCCGTATACTTGACTCTAAGGTGCTTTTATGATGCTAACAGCGTCTTCTATTGAAGCCCCTACCACGTCTGACTCTGTGCTAGGTACCACGTATGCTTTATTTAACCCTCAAAATAATCGTGAGAGAGGTACACCCTATAGTTATCCCCATTTTACAGATGAAGAAACAGGTTTGGAGAGATTAGGTTAGCCAGGCATGGTGGCACATGCCTGAGTACTTGGGAGGCTGAGGCAGGAGGATCACAGGCTCAAGACCAGCCTCAGCACCTTAGCGAGGCTCTCAGCAACTTAGTGAGACCCTGTTTCCAAATAATTTTTTTTTAAAGGGCTGGGGTTGTAGCTCAGAGGCAGAATGCCCCTGGGTTCAATCCCCAGTACCAAAAAAGAGAGAGAAAGAGAGAGAGAGAGAGAGAGAGAGAGAGAGAGAGAGAGAGAGAGAGAGATTGAGATTGATTGATTAAGTGATCAGTTAAGCCCCACATGACTTATAAGTAGTGGAGCTGGATCTTGAACCCACTGCCCTGGCTGCAAGTCCTGACTTTAGGAAGCATCTGGAAGCCCTAAGAAGGAGCAGAGACAACGTCAGGTGGGGATGGCTTCGGCCCCAGGACCTCTGAGTCACCAGCTCTGCTGGCAGGATGTGAACTGAGTGGCCCATCAGCGCCAAGGTCTCTGGGATCCCAGCTTCTCCAGGCAGGAAGCAGCCCAGGCAGGCGCCAGGCCACCCAGACGGACACTCTCTCTCTTCAGTGCCCTTTTAGGCTAGGGAGGGTAATGAAAAAGAAGGCCGAGGTTCCCGGGGGAACAAGGAACTGCTGAGTCTGCTGGGACAGTGGGGGCCTAAGCAAGCGTGTCCCCTATCTGCAGGATGGGGTCCAGGCAGATTTCAGACTAGCTGTGGACTGAGACCTAATGGGCCTCCCCTTTTTCCCCTTTGCAGGTGGTGGGGGGAACCCTGCTTTCCTGTCTCCTTCCAACACTGTATGTTGGGCCATGGTCATTGATTTGCCTAGTGTACAGGTCCCCAGCTGAAAAGGCGCAGAGTCTGGATCGAGGGTGTTTTGAACCGCGCCTGGATGAGATTTCTGGAGACGCCGGGAAGGGGAGTGAACTTGGCAATGGGGATGGGGCACGGATGACTGGGGCGGAAAGGGCAGACTGGAGGTTCCCGGTGTTCCCTGTGTATGTGTGTACAGATCTTTGCGTTGAGCCTTTGTAGTCCCTCCTAGCAGAGGAGAAGACACTCTTGGGCCCTTGACCCTGAACTTGACCACAGGACTCGCTTGGTGGGTCCCATGGTCAGGTCCTCTGGTCAAGGTGGCTGAGGCAGGGTGGGTAACAGTGTCGAGGGCCAAGGCTGGCCCTGAGCGCCGCCTCGGCTTCCTGCTCTCTCTGGGTGTCTTCCGTGGCCCCACAGCTGCTCATCTGGCTCTTATCTGGAGCTCTGGTGCCCTCCCTCCACCCCACGCCGCCCAGGCAGGAGGCTGCAGGGAGCCGGTGCTGGGGCCCACCTACCTTCTGCAGGATCGTGGTGGCCAGTTCCTCCGTCAGCTCCTCCTTGTGATCCCGCAGGTAACTGGCCTCGTTCTGCTTGTCCTAGAGAATCGAGGGGACCTGGGGTCACCTTCTGGAGAGGGGCTTGGCCACTCATGTGGAGGGAGTCAGACACCACTCTAGTAAAAGCTGCAGTGTCATTGATCCCCCCCACCACAAACCACCAACACACACACACACACACACACACACACACACACACACACGCCGCTTCCTCCTAGCAGCCGGGCCTCCCCCCCACACCCCCCACCAGAGAACAGCAGGGTCCTACCAGGCTGTCCCCGTGGGCTTCTGCTTTGGAAATGGCTTCCTCGATGGCTTCTTCGGCCACTCGTAGGGCGACAGCTAAGGTGTCCATCATGCTGTGTCCTAGATAGGAAGCAACACAGAGCTTTCTGAAGGGAACCACAAGTCTCATGACTGTCCCATGTCAAGCTCTTGTCCCTGGGGCTCCAGGACAAGCTAGGAACAGTTCGTGATGGCACACAAGTCCTTGTCCCTCCCACCTGCCCCCCACCCACCATTCACACCTCTCAGCCCAGACACAACAGATCATTTATGGTTCTCTGAGCACTACCTCCTGTCTCTTCATAATCCTACTTTCTCACTCCATGGCTCTCTGGTCTCCGGCTCAGTAAGTGAAATGGTTTCCTGGGACTCTGAGAAAATAATCGTTCTGCCCCTGCTTTCTAAGATAAAGCTTATGATTTAGTTTGTGCATTAATCATGACCAGGATGGAAGTTATTAAATGTCCCGGGGACACTGGGCCGCGCCTGTGGTTTAATACGAATGCAAAATTCCACAGGAGCAATTTTTAGACCATAAACCAGTTAACAATGACATCGACAATGGCCGATCTCACAAAGCTCAACCACAAGCCGGACCCCAGGCTGAGAGTTAGGCGTATGCAAGCAAATTCAATGCTTCAACAGTCTGGGGAGCAGGTGCCACGTAGCTACCGTTTTACAGATGGTAAATTCGAAGCACAGAGTGCCTGGATAACTTGCCCAAGGTTACACAGTGAGGCAGTAAGAGAGTTAAGATTTGAGTGACCGTACTCTGTCTCCAAAGCGCCTGATTGTAGCCACAAGGGGGAGATGACCCCAAGCTCACATTATTTATTTAAAATAGTGCAACTGTATTTTCTTTCTTTTTTTTTTTTTTTTTTTTTTTTTGCAGTACTGGGGATTGAACTCAGAGGCATTCTACCTCCGAGCTACACCCCCAGCCCTATTTTTTATTCTTTATTTTGAAACCGGGTCTCACTCAGTTGCAGAGTGCCTCACTAGGTAGCTGAGGTTGGCCGCGAACCCGGATCCTCCGGTCTCAGCCTCCCGAATGCTGGGATTACAAGCGTGCGACACCACGCCCGGCTTTGCAACTGTATTTTCAGTGAACACATTCTTTGTACCTTGTAACTAGGGAGGAAGTAGACCCCAATCCAAGAACTCCCCCAGGCGACAAAATTCTTTTTGGAGCTTGGAGTTTGGAAGAATTCTGCTTCCCTTGAGGTGCTAGAGTTTTGCTTCTTGCTTGTGGGAATTTCTACCATCCTTCCCTTCGTCTGGCCCAGAAGCGCAAGTTCTAGCAGGCACAGGAAGGCGGGTCTGGTAGGACTGGGCGCCTAGGTCTCATTTCAACCCCCGCCACCCCGTTCCCATTTATAAGCTCCTAGTCATGCATTATTTAACACATGCAAATCTCCTGTAAAGCTGCTGAAAATTCTTTGTGAAATGAGACAGGGTGTAAATATGTCAATCCATGAATTAACTGCTCATTTGATTAAGGAAATTCAAGCCTCTGAGACTCCTAAAGACACAAACATGGGCAGCAAGTGGCCCTTTGGCAAGCTTAATAAAAGCCCTAAAATCAAGCATTAGTTAAGGTCAAAGCGATCTAGCCAGCTGACGCAGGCCCCTGTGACAGTAACGACAGCCGCACGGGGTGATCCACCTCGGCCCTGCAGCCTGCAGGTGGCAGGGTGAACGCACAATTTCCCTGATGTTTCTTTCAATAAGCTGAACCTGAGCCGGGTGTGGTGGCGCACGCTTGTAATCCCAGCATTCAGGAGGCTGAGACCGGAGGATCCCGGTTTTCGGCCAGCCTCAGCTACCTAGTGAGGCACTCTGCAACTTAGCGAGACCCGGTTTCAAAAATAAAGAATAAAAAATAGGGCTGGGGGTGTAGCTCAGAGGTAGAATGCCTCTGAGTTCAATCCCCGGTACCGCAAAAAAAAAAAAAAAAAAAAAAAAAAAAAAAAGCTGAACCTGGAGAACTGAGGTTGTCTGCACACCAGGAGCTCCCTGGAGACAGACACCGCATCTCCCATGTCTCTTTTTCATGATACCCATCGATGTATTTTTCATAGAAGACCTCCACGAATCCTCATCAAACATTGGCTGAGCCTGTGCCAGGCTCTGTGTGGTTTCCATGAACAAACAAGCTGAGCCCACCCTCTCATGTACTTTCTAAGCTATCGGTGATCAGACACCTAGGTAATTGACGGGAGCAGTCACCAAGTCCCACAGATGCCCACAAAGTTAGCACCTGGAAACACAGCCAGAAAGACTATGGATGCTGGGCTTACGGTTCTTGGATGAGACTGAAGTTAGAAAACCAGCATTCGGGAGGCTGAGACTGGAGGATCCGGGTTCGCTGCCAGCCTCAGCTACCTAGTGAGGCACTCCCCAACTTAGTGAGACCCTGTTTCAAAATAAAGAATACAAAATAGGGCTGGGGATGTAGCTCGGAGGTAGAATGCCCCTGAGTTCAATCCCCAGTACTGAAAAAAAAAAAAAAAAAAAAAAAAGACCTGTTCAATGGTGGGATGGTGGGATGGTTGGTTTTATGTGTCTACTTGGCTAGGTTATAGTAACCAGGCATTTCATCAAGCACAAATCTACGTGCTTCTGTGAAGGGATTTTGTAGATGTGGTTAACATCTCATCTACAACTGGTTGACTTTATGTCCAGGAAATTCCTCTCAACCATGCAGATGGGCCTCATCTGATCCATTAAAAAGGCTAAGGGCAAAACCCAACATTTCTCAGAGAAGAAATTCTCGCCTGAGCTTTCGGCCTGCGGACCCTTCCTACAGATTCCAGGCTTGCCAGGGCGCCACAGCTGCACGAGCCGATTCCTTAAATTGGATCTGTGTGTGTGTGTGTGTGTGTGTGTGTGTGTGTGTGTGTTGTGTTGTGTGTATACATACCTACCCGTCTCCTATTGGTTCTGTTTCACTAGAGAAACCTGTCTGGTACTACATTGGTCACTAAAATTAGTATGAATACGGAAGAGTTTTGGGCAGCCAGGTACCCGGGCCATGAGCCTCAGGACAGAAAGAAAGGGTTGAGATTAGAAATGTAGCTGGCAGGGCCTGGGTGGATGTGTAGAGGTGAGGAGGGGAACTGAGGTCTTGCTAGTAGACCTAAGCGACCGAGGAGCTTAATTAGGCTATGCTGGGTTTAAAAACCCTACAGTGCTCTAAGGGGAACTTTATTTTTTCTTTTTTTTTTTTTGTGGTACTGGGGGTTGAACTCAGGGGCATTCTACCTCCGAGCTACACCCCCAGCCCTATTTTTTATTCTTTATTTTGAAACAGGGAACAGGGTCTCACTAAATTGCAGAGTGCCTCATTAGGTAGCTGAGGCTGGCCGCGAACCCGGATCCTCCTGTCTCAGCCTCCCAAATGCTGGGATTACAAGCGTGCACCACCACGCCCGGCTCAAATTATACATTATTTGTAGGAATATTATATTACAATGAGATGCATAAGTGAGTATGTATCTCGTCGTATCATATTCACCAGTGGATTGTGAAGATCCTTGTGGTCAGGTGGCAAGTGCAGATCTCCAAGCCAGACTTGGGAAATAGTCATCTATTTTGATAATAGATTCCCCCGAATGGCAATAATAAGACCATGGAGACTGACACGGAGCAATAAATGGTGCCTCCCAGGACAGGGAGGCAACTGGAAGACCTGGCCAGACGACGGTGCTTCTAATTCTCCAATTTCCCGGTCGCCGTAAACTCTAAAGCAACGCACCTTCCGACTGCCGATAAAATGTCGAGTCGCTGCCTGAAACACTTCCTTCATTCTCCACAGCCGACTCGAAAAAGCCTCCTCCTAGGGGAGAAGGAGAGAGAATATGATCACCCTTCGATGAGCACTGGCGTGCTGTGGCACTGAACTGGCAGGTCACCATTACACACTCTGTCAGCCTTGCAAACAGGTCAAGGGACTCATTGAGTGAGTCCCATAATGGTGCTCCAAACTCTGATCTATTGCTTTTGCTTCTTGTATTCATTTTTTTTTCTGTCTGCCCTACACTCCCAGTCCTTTATATTTGTTTTATTTATTTATTTATTTTTTTGAAACAGGGTCTTGCTAGGTTGCTAAGAGTCTCCCTATGTTGCTAAGGCTGTTCTCGAACCTGCAATCCTCCTGTCTCAGCTTCCCAAGTACTAGTCATTTTTATTTATTTTATTTATTTTTTGAAACAGGTTTCTCCCTAGGTTGCTGAGAGTCTTGCTAGGTTGCTAAGTCTGTTCTCCAACCTGCAATCCTCCTGTCTCAGCTTCCCAAGTACTAGGATTACAGGCGTGCATCACTGTACCTGGACTGCACTTTGCTTTCAGATATAGTATTGCTGTTCCCTGCCACAACTTTCTTCCCATACCTTCTGCTATGGCTTAAATATTAGTCTCCCCTCCCTCCATGACCAAATGCATGTTAAATATGAACGCCCAGTGGAACTGTGCGGGGAGATGGGGGCCCCATCTAAGGTGCGGTAACTAGGTCACTAGGTAACTAGGTGAGGTCATTGGGTCACGTGGGCTCTGCTCTCGTGAGTGGATTTCTGCTGAAGTGGAAGTGGGTCGGTCATTGCAGGTGACTTGCTGTAAGAGAGGCCTCCTCTTGCCTTCTGGGCCTCTCCCACATGACCTCCTGCCCTTCTACTTTTTGCCGTGGGTTACACAGCAAGAAGGTCCTTGCCAGAAACCGGCACCATACTCTTGAACTTCTCAGACGCCAAAACTATGAGCCAAGCAGACTCCTACTGTTTATACATTACTCCAACTCGGGTGTTCTGATACCGCCACACAAAGCTAAGACTCCTTCTAAGCGGAGTGACGGATGAGAGTCTGAGAGACGGGAGGCCGATCACTGAACCCGTGAATGGCTAGCTGCGTGACTTTGAGCAAGTTCCTTTACCTCTCTAACATGTGGCGCTTCCGTGTAGAAAAACAGGAATATCAGCCGGGCGTGGTGGCGCACGCTTGTAATCCCAGCATTCGGGAGGCTGAGGCCGGAGGATCCGGGTTCGCGGCCAGCCTCAGCTACCTAGTGAGGCACTCCGCAACTTAGTGAGACTCGGTTTCAAAATAAAAAATGAAAAATAGGGCTGGGGGTATAGCTCGGAGGTAGAATGCTCCTGAGTTCAATCCCCAGTACCGCAAAAAAAAAAAAAAAAAAAAAAAAGAAAAACAGGAATATCAATTACACGTCTCCTCTGATGTGTGATGAGACTTTTCCCACATCCGTAGCTGGAGGCCACGGCTTTCGTCCTGACAGCTGCTCTCAGCTGATGACTGAACTGCCATTGTTCTCTCCCACAGAAAAGGGTTCACGTGAAGCAAACCCAGGAAGAAGCCTGGTGAGCCCGGGCCTACACTCTGTTAAGGCCTGCTGTGCCTTCCCTCGATTGAACGCACAACCCTGGGTTTAGCTCCCATCTGGGAAAGACCTTTGTAAGCCCTATTTTAAGGTGGGGATTGATACTATCTGCGCTCCCATGCTAATTCATCAATTGGGATTCTGATAGGTAGGGATATGGCTTCTTAAAACAATTTCAGTCACCTGTACCTCAGTGCCCATGAGAGATAGTCTCTCTCTGCCGCCCAGCCGATCTCGGTGCCCAGCTCAGTTGTTTATGATTCTGGCTTCAGGGGTGTGAGCACCATTTCACACATTGTCTACTATCTGCTCATCTCTGTTTATCAAAAGGAAAGCTTAGAGCCGGGCGTGGTGGCGCACGCTTGTAATCCCAGTACTTGGGAGGCTGAGACCGGAAGATCCGGGCTCGCGGCCAGCCTCAGCTACTTAGTGAGGCACTCCGAAACTTAGTGAGACCCTGTTTCAAAATAAAGAATAAAAAGTAGGGCTGGGGGTTTAGCTCGGAGGTAGAATGCCCCTGAGTTCAATCCCCAGTACTGCAAAAAAAAAAAAAAAAAAAAAAGGAGGAAAGCTTAGTTTAAATGGAGATGCTCATCATTCTCTGTGCATATGGTATTGGGGTATCTAAGTTACATGCCCATCTCTACCCATCATTTTAAAACAACCCAGGTGAGTATTTCCACGAATATTGCAGTATGGGTAAGATGCTAGGATTGAACTAGTGCCATGCTGAGGAGGGAGAGGTGCCCAGCCTCAAGCCACGCTTTGGGAACACAGAAATAGAGAAGCCGCCACGTGTGTCGGGTCTGCAGGGGAGGCTTCGGTGTGAACCACCACCTCCACGTGCCGTGCTGTGAGGGGCAGGCCACAGGGGTGGTGACTCCCAGGGGACCAGCACTTAAACCAGCAAACGATTCTCCTTTCAAAATGACATGTGTACCTTTCAAAGCCCCGCAGCAGCCCTCTTGGGATTCACGGCTGCCTTCTCCACCTGCAGGGCCTTGGAGAGAAACCGGGATTGCACCCTGTTCTACATAGAATTCTCCACATGTGTTTGCTTTTCCCCCTCAATTTGCAGCAGGAGAGAGAAAACACTCAAGGGGCCTGAATTTGGGGCCATAAAGGGCCCATGGAGCAGCTCCCAGGAGGCACCGCGGAGGAAAGAGGACGGGGCACAAATGAGAGAGACCACTCTATACTGAAAACTTCCCGAGATATCGCTTTGTGTAAAAACAAAAACAACAACAAAAACTACTGTTAACAACATTGCTTTCAAATGTCATTTCTCTTTTGCCTCCATTCTCTGAGAATTAAAAAAAAAAAAAAGAAAATAAAAGAAAAGGAAGCCAGGAAAAGACAGACATGGTGGTGCATGCCTGTAATCCTAGTATTTGGGAGGCTGAGACCAGAGGATGGCAGGTTTGAGGCTAACCTAAACAATTTAGTGAGACCCTCAGCAACTTAGTGAGACTGTGTTCCAAAATAAAAAAATAAAATAGGGCTGGGGGTGTAGCTCAGTGGTAGAAACCCCTGGGTTCAATCCTAAGTGCCAAGAAGAAGAAGAAGAAAAAAAAGGAAACAGAAGATAAAAATAATGTGGAAACCGCTGGCCCCGCTCTCCCAGCTACAGCTTCCTGGGTAGTTTGAAAGACAGAGATTCCAACAGCGACCACAAAAGGCCCTAATGATTCTCCGTGTTTAATACTTCCATCCCATTTTCCTTGTTATCTGAGCGGCTGGCATATTTTTAGATAGGACACAACCAAAGACTTCACCGAGAACACAATAATGTAAAATAATGACGACGAGACAGCTGCAAACGAGATGCGTGAGACTTTTTTTTTTCCCTTCTTCTGTTTCGAGTGGGTAAAAAGCATTCACCTGTGTCAGCAAAGTGATTAAAAAATCTGCCTCTACACAAAAAGAAAAGAAAAAAGAAGTCCTTTTAGAAGGACATGCTGTTCGTTTCTGCTGACTATTGCTCTCTAACAGGGCTAAAGAATGTAACTCCTCCTTCTGATTTACTTGGTCATCTTAACTGCATAAAGACAGCAGAGGTAAACTGTCCTTCCGGCTTCACAGGAAGATGCTGATCCTTGGTACCTTTTGGCCCCTGCCTCCTCTTCCTGGTTGTCCTGCGCTGACTAGACTCTGCGTCTGATAAGGAGGGAGTCTGGGGGTTGGGAGAAGGGGAGGCGGGGACCTATCTTCAGAGTGTGGACGGAGTCCCTCATAACCAAATGAACACTGCTTTCCAATGTTTCAATCTTCGTGGGATGATGACCAGCAGTCTTTCATTTCTAGGGACCCAGAATTAAAATACCCGCAGTTTGCAGAAAGCTGCTGGTGTCTCCAGCTGCTGACATGTCAACTCTAGCCCAACAGGGATGTTGAAACCCAAAGAATCAAAATTTTAAGAGCCTCTGGTATCTGTTCTTCTGTCTCTGCTTCTTACTAGCACCTGAGTTTTTCTTTTTCCTTTTTTGGCACTGGGGATTAAACTCAGAGACATTCTACCTCTAAGCTACACCCCTACCCCTATTTAATTAATTAATTAATTAATTTATTTATTTGCAGTACTGGGGATTGAACTCCTACCTCCGAACTATATCCCCAGCCCTATTTTTTATTCTTTACTTTGAAACAGGGTCTCACTAAGTTGCGGAGGGCCTCACTAGGTAGCTGAGGCTGGCCGCAAACCTAGATCCTCTGGTCTCAGCCTCCCAAATGCTGGGATTAGAAGCATGCGCCACCATGCCTGGCTTATTTTTTCTTTTGAAACAGGGTCTCACTAAGCTACTCAAGGCCTCACTAAGTTGCTGAGGCTGGCCTTGAACCTGTGATCCTCCTGTCTCAGCCTCCCAAGCACTGGGATTATAGGCGTGCACCACCATGCCTGGCTAGCACCTGATACTTAAACAAATGTCTCTGTCCCAGGTGAGCCGGCTCCAGCATCCTCCAAGCCAGACCTCCCCCCGCCCCCACCAGCTCACAAAGCCTCCCAGGGCGCGGGTAGCCAGCATACCTAGAGTGTCAAAGCCGGCGCCGCTTTCCAGCCGGTGTTTCCGGTAGAGGTTTTTCAGGACCTTGGCGCTGCCAAAGCGCTTGAAGCGGCTCTTGACGTTATTGTAGAACCACTCCAGACACTGGGTCCTCAGGAGCCTGGGGGACAGAGCATCAGACAACACAGAAAGAGAATTAATAATGACTGGTGAATTGCAAAGGTGGGACAAGTTCTGCAGCTCCTTCCAGGAAGACGTGGCGTTGGCGTTTTAGCTTTTTGAGTGTCTCGGCCGCTTGAGTCTGGGTGGGCGGGCGGGCGGCCGAAGCGGTGGTGAGCCCTGTGGGGTGTGATGTCAGACACGCAGCCTAATCATCCCTGTCACCCTGCCAATAGCCAGCCAACCTCCAGACCGGTGAGAGAGGCCGCCAACAGCCAGGTGACTAGAGATGCGTGAGCTGAGTGACCAGAGGCCACCCACCCATGTCCATCTCTGCTGCGAAGGTGACCGGGGCCTCCTGCCGCCTCAAGGACGTCACAGAGCAACAGGGAAAGACACCTCCAGGCTGGTAGCAAGACGTGAGGGTCCCACCGCTCAGGGCAGGGAATACAGGGAGACGGTCAGGTTTGAAGGGAAGGTGGCAAAGTTTAGTTAGTTGGAACACCTGAATTTTGGGTGTTCACCCCAGCACGTCCCAGCTGGCCATGCCTAGGGGGTATCTGCATATGCTAGTCTCGATATATGCCCTTAGGAAGGTAGAAATTTGGACTAGAAATACAGATACGAGAGTCCTTGGTCTGCAGGCAGTTATTAAACCCAGTCATGGGTGTATTGGAAGTAGGAATCATGTTATTCCTATTTTATTAATAAAAAATGGAGAGAAGCAACTCACTGACATGTCACTAACTCAGCTGGAAGCCAATCTGGGAACGGGCTGTGGCCCTCCTCCTCCTCCTCCTCCTCCTCCTCGATGTCCGGTCCGCTTGTTTTCCTTGCAGCAGTCTTGGCAGTACTCTTGCTGCAAATTAGGGCTTTTGCTTCCAAGTATCAGCAAATAGGAAGCCCCATGAGTGACAGAATCAGAGGAGCATCTAAAATCATTGTGTCGTTTCCCTAATGAACGTCGTCCTATGAATACTAACCACATCCACGTGCCTGCTGGCTGAGCGGTTTTCCAATTTCTTTTTCTATGACATGACTGAATTCGTGAGCACGGCGCATTCTTATTAGAAGACAGGCTGGAGTCACATAACTCAGTCTAAGAACAGCAGTGAAATTGTAATCACAGTCAAGCCTCGCCTTGCACCGTCAGATTGATTTTGGTTCACTCGACTAAAACAGTCCAGTTGAGAGAAGGAAGGCACGGCCCGCACCAAGCCTTGCTCAGCCCCCAACATGGCGGGGTGCTCTGCAAACGGGGCTGTCTATGGGAGACCTTGCAGCTCTGACCACCCAGTGCGCCTTGCAGACAGCGCCACCCAGAGGCTTGAAAGAAAAGCACAGCCTCAGTCCTCCACCCTCCTTGGCCTCCCCCTGGCCTGCTGAGTCAGAATCCCCATTTTAGCTGGGTGTGGTGGTGCATGCTTGTAATCCCAGCATTTGGGAGGCTGAGACCGGAGGATCCGGGTTTGCGGCCAGCCTCAGCTGTTTAGTGAGGCACTCTGCAACTTAGTGAGACTCTGTTTCAAAATAAAGAATAAAACATAGGGCTGGGGGTGTAGCTCAGAGGTATAATGCCCCTGAGTTCAATCCCCAGTACCGCAAAAAAAAAAAGAATTCCCATTTTTTTTTCAATAGCCGGGTTCAATAGCTTACACTTGTAATCTCAGTACTTGGGAGGCTGAGACAGGATGAGTGCAGGTTCGAGGACAAGCTCAGCAAGTAGCGAGACTTCATCAACCTGGTGAGACCCTGTTTCAAAAATGAAAATAAAAAATGGGGCTGGAGGTATAGCTTAGAGGTAGAACATCTCTGGGCTCAATCTCCAGTACCGCCAAAAAAAGAAAAAAGAAAAAGAAAAAAGAGAGAGAGAGAGAGAGAGAGAGAGAGAATCTGCACTTTCAGCAAGATGAATCTCATGGGTCTCAAAGCTGGGTAAGCACTGGCCTAGCAAAGTTCTCTGGTTATTTTCTAAGGTGGCATGATTCCTTTTTCTTTTAAGTTTTTGCCGAGAGAGAGAGAGAGAGAGAGAGAGAGAGAGAGAGAGAGAGAGAGAGAAAGAGCGCGCGCGCGTAGCTGACTTGCCTCGGCACGCTTCCCATTTTTCTAAGGAACAAGAATGGGACACGGTCATAAATATAGATATGAAGAGGAGGAGAAGAGTTAAAATGGTACTCCCAAATTCAGATGCAAGAATTTTAAAAAAATTAAATGCCCCAAATACTGCGGATTCTCACCCAAACCATACAGACCAAGGTTCGCCAAGGTATCTACAACAAACAACATTGCTAATGATGCAGCTAAGCCAACATTATTCTGTTGGTAAAAAATTAAGAACAACAGCAACTGATGCTATTGGTGTGTGTGTGTGTGTGTGTGTGTGTGTGTGTTACTAGGGAGTGAACCCAGGGGCAGTCTACTTCCAGGCTACTCCCCTGGCCCTATTTTAATTTAATTTAATTTTTTTGCAGTACTGGGGATAGAATCCAGGGGCATTCTATCCAAGCTACACCCCCAGCCCCATTTTTTATTCTTTATTTTGAAACAAGGTCTCACTAAGTTGTGGAGGGCCTCACAAGTTGCTGAGGCTGGCCCCGAACCTGCGATCCTCCTGTCTCAACCTCCCAAGTACTAGGATTCCAGGCGTGCGCCACCGCACCTGGCTGACTGACACTATTTGTGGATAACTGTAATACTGAGGCAGAAAGAAGGCGGAGATGGGAGTCTGCAGACTTGTGACACATCTGCCCACGGGGAAGAACGGAACAATTTTTGGGGTCAGTTTGCAGCCGAAAAGAAGCACCTCTGTGTCCCCGGAACATGGGCTGGATGTTGAGCTGTGTTTTACCACTTAATATCTGTGGGACTAAGGGCGAGTTATGAGCCTTTGCAGTTTCCAATTTCCTTGCCTACAGAACGGAGATACTAATATTTCTCTGGCAGGTGGAGTTGTGTACGTTTTAAGCATCTACAATAGAACTTGAATATAGCAAACCCTAAGGACAAGGTAGCTATTTAATCTCACAAGAAACAAAGTGTTCATTGCATTTAAGACTTGTTAGAGGATAAGCTTCTTTTTATTCTTCTTTGCTGGGGATTGAACCCAGGGGCACTCTACCTCTGATGTGCACTCACACCAGATCTTTAGCAAGATCAGAATTAAAATGGTAAGATTAAAATGTTAAAAACGATTATCAAGTTAAAATTAAAATGTTAAGATTAAACATTTAAAAATGGCGATCTTGCTGAATTGCAAGGCTGGCCTCAAACTTGCAATCCTCCTGTCTCAGCCTCCCAAGTATGGGGGATTGTAGTCACATACCACCATGCCTGGCTTGCTTTTTCTTCTAAAGATGTCAAGGAAGAGGTCTTCTTCCCTTATACAGATGACATACAGGGCCAGTTAGGTGGACTGATTTACCCACCATGCAGAGAAGTCATATTACTTTGGGACTCGTGTTTGCAACCTGTCATCTGAGAGCAAGGCCATACAGAAACAGGCTTCTCTCTCTGTCCTATGTTTTATTCCTCCTGCCAGCAAAAGCCTGGAGGAGCTCGGACCCTCCTCCTGGGTCTGTCACCTGCTGGCAGCATCCTCAGCTGACCTCAAAGCGCTGCAGAGAGGCCCCGGGGGCGGCCTTGCAACCAGAGTCCCTCCAGCCTATTCTGCGAAATTCTGGACTCTGCTCCTGGAAGCAGCATACCTAAACAGCTCCGGGGACACCGTGTCCCCGAAAGAAGCTCAAGAGACGATGACCCCATTTCCAAAACACAAAACAAACCCCCCGACACCACCAATACCGTTTCCTTCTCCTCAAACCTGAGCCCAAGCAACGCATTTAATCTTTCAGGTGTTTGGATGTCGCAGATGCAAATTAAGATAATGCATATTTCATCAGGTTTTTGTAGAGATTAAATGACGCGCACGGGGATCACTCAGACAGTGTCTCATCCAAGGTGACCTTTCAGAATACATTATTTCTGATTGTCAACATTATTGTTGTATCCAAAGCCCCATCACTCTTTTTTTTTTTTGGAAGAATATAGAAATAATCAGTAAATATACAGTAAAAATAGACTTGGCAGGGAACCAACATTTGATTTTGTGTGTGTGTGTGAGAGATACTGGGGATTGAACCCAGGGGTAGCCTACCTCTGAGTTACACCCCCAGTCCTATTTTATATTTTTGTTTTGAAACAGGGTCTCACTAAGCTGCAGAAGGCCTGGCTAGGTTGCTGAGGCTGGCCTTGAACCTGTGATCCTCCTGTCTCAGCCTCCTAAGTATTGGGATTACAGGCGTGCATCACTTGATTTTTATACTTCATCTTAACCATGAAGTTAGACTTTGGGGGAAGGTGTTTCTTTAGCTTTAGTAGTTCTTAACCTTGAGCATGTGTGGGGTCTCCTGGAGGGCCTCGCCCTGGAGTTTCTGGCTTGGCAGGTGTGAGTGGGTCTGAGAATGTGCCATGTTGGGCACTTCCTGAGTGGAGAGATTGGCCGGTCCAAAGGCCGCACCTTGAGAAGAACCAAGTTCAAGGACAGATTCTCCAGGTCCAGAAGAGCCCACGGGAAGACACTGCTGATTTGATGCTTTGGAGAAAACAGCCGACTGTCGCTCAGGTGTTTGGAAAGTAACAGTCCTGCAGTCCTGACAGCATGAAGTCCCTTGCACGCCGAGCTGGAGCAATCCGTTCTGAAAAGTCAGGAGGCCTTGAAAGTATTGATGAGAAAGGACAGCCCTCCTCCGGGGCCCCTCGGTGCTTTGCCGGGAATCTGCAGACACCGGGCGAGGAGGCAGCAAGTGTCACGTTCAGTTGATATGTGACAATTGCCATTAACTCGAATTGCCATCTTCTGGCTCAGGGAGAGACGCAGGAGTTGACAAACAGCAGGGAGGAGGGAGGCGATGTCCCTGCAGTTACCTGAGCTGGCTCTCCGTGCACTTTGTCTCGCATCCTTGTAGCAACCAGAGGGAGATGGAGGAGGAGGCTGAGGCTGATGCCCAGGGTCCTGCGGCTGGCAAGAGGCAGGACTGGCCGTGTGCTGTGAAGTCCCCGGGTCCACCCTGGACGGCTGGTGCTGTTGGGAAGGTCGTACACACCCTGCGCCTGCCTCCCAGTGCCTGGCTGGCTCCCAAGGCTTGGGCAAGGAACCTGTTAACCCTCACGGGGGCAGGTATTTCATCAACCCCCCCGTCATGGTTTGGAGATAAAGAATATCTCCTGGAAGAGCTCATATATTGACAATGCCAACTATTCAAAGGTGAAATAGCTGAATCCTAAGGGCTCTGATTGCATTAGGGGATAAGTCTGTGGATAGATTAGTGGATTTACTGGGTGGTAAGGTGGGCAGGGGAGTGGCTGGAGAAGGTAGGTCATTGGGAGTGTGGCCTTGGGGACTATCTACTTGCACCCTCTCTCTCTCTCTCTCTGCTTTCTGCCACCTCACCCTAAGCTCCACAGATGTGACCCAGCCTAACATGGGCTGAACCTCCAAAGCTGGGAGCAAATAAATGTTTCCTTCTCTAAGTTGTGGTGGTCAGGTATTGCAGGTCACGGCAGTGGGAAGTCTGGGTGTAATGCTGACATCTCACAAAGGAGGAACTGGGACACCGGACACCTACACGAAGGTTGAAACTTGATCACTATGTCTCCTCATATATAAAAAAAAAAATCACACTTGAAGTGGATTAAGGACCTAAAGAGAAGACCTGAAATAATAAACCTGGTAGAAGAAAACAGAGGAAACACTTTTCAGGACACTGGCACAGCAAAGGAAACACAGCAAAGACAATGACCAACAGAGCGATAACCTGCAGAATGGGAGGAAATATTTGCAAACTCTCCATGCAACAGAGATTATTATCCAGAATATGCAAAGAAAATAAAAGAATAGCAAAAAAAAAAAAAATCTTACTTTAAAACGAGCAAGTGAATTAAATAGGAATTTAAAGGAAGCTATGAAAACTGTCAACAAGTATATTTAAAAATGTTCAGCATCACGAATCATTAGGGGAAATGCAAATCAAAACCAGGATAAGCAATCATCTTGCCCCAGCTAAAATGGCTATAATAAAAAATATAAGATTACAGGTGGCGCACACCTGTGGTCCTAGTACTTGGGAGGCTGAGACAGGAGGATCACAGGTTCGAGGCCAGCCTCAGCTACGTAGTGAAGCCCTCCACAACTTAGTGAGACCCTGTTTCAAAATAAAGAATAAAAAATAGGGCTGGGGGTGCGGCTCAGAGGTAGGATTCTCCTGGGTTCAATCCCCAGTCCCTCAAAAAGAAAAAAAAATAGTGAAGAAACCAAGTCTAAATAATACAATTTTTTAAAAAAAGTCTTTATGTAGACCTCCAGGGCCATTCTGGACTT
>PVLC010006423.1:0-47500 GCA_004027655.1 Graphiurus murinus
CAAAAAAAAAAAAAAAAAAAAAAAAAAGAAAAGAAAAAAAAAAGACCTAATTTCTCTCCTTATTTCTTTGAATTTTGTTCTAGTGTTCTAGTGAGATGTGGTAGCACATGCCTGTATTTAATGTACTTGGGAGGCTGAGACAGGAGCATAGTGAGGCCCACCACAATTTGGTGATACCTTGTTTTAAAATAAAAAATAATATAGGACTGGGTGTCACTCTGAGGTAGAACAACCCTAGGTTCAAACCCCAGTAACACAAAAATATAATATTCTAACATAGTTATATATTTTAATTTTACTTACATTGTACATTTCTCAGTGTGATATACAAAGCAGAGTACTGTGTGCTCGCATGTGCATTCACCACTTCTGTGTACTTGGCTCATTTAATAGATTTACATGTCCATGCACCATTTCACTTCAACCAGAACAACTTTCTGTAGTACCATGTGGTTAGATCTGCTATTGAAAAATTATCTCATCTTTCTTTACCTTAGTGTGATTTAGTTTTTTTGGAGGATATTTCCCTTTAATTGATATAGAATTCGGTGTTAACGACTTTCATTTGTTTTTTTGTTTTTTCATTTGTTTTTTTGTTTTTCAACTCTGTAAGACATCAGTCCATTTGTCCCATGAAAAGTCAGTTTTCATTGCTTTTTCATTGTTACTTTATATGTAATGAACACTTTCCTTTCAATTTGCATACATTTATCTTTGACTTGGGCTGATAGCTGTTTGCTCCTGTTATTACACTGAATATAAATGGCCTCAACTCCTCAATAAAATGACACAAGGTGGAAAAACAGATTAAAACCCAGAATCCATCTATATGCTGACTACAAGAAACACACCTTACAAGCAAAGATTCCCACAAACTAAAGGGGAAGGGCTAAAGTAAAGTAATCCATCCCAATAGAACTCAAAGACAAGCAGGAGTAGCAACCATGATAGCAGATAAATTAGACTTCAAGCCTAAGCTTATCAGAAGAGACAAAGCAGGTCATTTCTTACTAGTAAAAGGAACAATACAGCAAGAGGAAATAACAATTATCAACATCTATGCCCCAAACGTAGGTGCAGCCACGTTCATAAAACAAACTCTGTATGATATAAAGACACACACAGATCCCAATACACTTCAGTACTACTCTCACATCAGTAGACCAATCTTCTGAAAAAATGTCAGTAAAGATGCCTCAGAGCTAAAGAATACCATAAACCAAATGGACCTATTAGACACATACAGACTATTTCACCCAACTACAGCTGAATTCACATTTTTCTCAGCTGCACATGGAACCTTCTCCAAAATAGACCACATTCTGGGCCACAAAGAGAGCACTGACAAATTCAAAAAATGTAACATAATTCCCTGCATCTTTTCAGACCACAATGGAGTCAAACTAGAAATCAACTCTAAGAAGCCCAGAGTAACAATGTAAACACATGGAGACTGAACACCACACTGCTTAATGAGGAATGGGTCATAGAAGAAGTAAGGAGAGAAATTAAAAAATTCCTAGAAACCAATGACAACAGAGACACAACATATCAAAACCTCTGGGACACCTTGAAGGCAGTATTAAGAGGAACATTCATAGCACTGAGTGCCCACATAAGAACAGAAAATCACCAAATAAATGACCTAATGACACAGCTCAAATCCCTTGAAAAACAAGAACAGTCCAACCCCAAAGCTAGTAGAAGACAAGGAAATTATGAAAATCAGAGGAGAAATTAATGAAGTAGAGAATTAAAAAATACAGAAAATCAACAAAACCAAAAGCCTGGTTTCTTGAGATAATAAACAAGATAGATAAAACATTAGCCAACCTAACCAAAAGAGAGAATCAACCCAAATTACCAAAAAGAGATGAAAAAGGTATCCCCTTTGTTTCCAACAATGTGGATCATCAAAAACTATTTTGAAAAACTATACTCCAAAAAATGGAAAATCTAGAAGAAATTGACAAATGTTTAGACACATATTACCTTCCTAAATTGAGTCAAGAAGATATAGAAAACTTAAACCGACCAATAGTAATTAGAGAGATAGAAACAGCACTAAAGAGTTTACCATCAAACAAAAGTCCAGGGTGGTTTTTCCAAGTGAATTTATAGAATTTATAGAACAGCTATTCCCAATACTCCTCAAAATATTCCTTGATATAGAAAGAAACAGGACGCTCCTAAATGATGCGTTCCCTTAACCAGTTAAGGTCTAATAGCAAGGCTCGGCCTGCTAAATAAGGGACGTGTGATAGTTCTCACTTTACATTATTTTACTCTGGAAATTTGGGCTTTGCTTCCACATTAAAATATTTTTTGAGAGGCGCAGGATGCTAAATGAATTGAAGTTATTCGGGGGCTGTATACAATGCAGCAGGGATACTCATTAAGTCTACAAGTACCGGCGGCTGGGTCAAGAGAACTTAGGTTTCTTATCATAAGTAAAGGAAGCGTCAAGACAGAGAGCTTGCCAAACTCTCCGCTTACCTAAAACTTATGAACTAGCTATCTTCTAGCTGCCTGAGCAAATAGGAAAGATTTATCTAATGAGTAGTTTCTTCTTCACTATTAACTTTTACCCCTGCTCTCTACTAAAAGAATAATTCATTTACAATTTTGCATTTTTGTAAACTTCTGCTGCTCCCCTAATCTTAGCAAACACTATGGGAAATAGCCTTTCTAGTTAAAAATGTGCCGACTTAACTTTAGAGAAAAACAAGGTTGTAAAAATTCTTGTTTTTGTATACCTTGTTGTGATGAACATATATAACACTCATGAGATGAATTAAAAACAGATGTGTTTTAACCACATTGTGTGGAAGCGTACTCTCACTCACTCTCGACCTCGTCCTCAATCTCCACCTAACGAGGGACCCCCAGGCTCTGCTGCTTTGAGGACTGGCCCAAACACATTCTATGAAGCCAAAATCACATTAATACCAAAGCTAAATAAAGAGACCTCAAGAATAGAAAACTATAGGCCTATATCATTGATGAATTTAGATAAAGGCAATATACAAATTTAAGCTCGGTACTTACGAACTAGCAGAGCATTGGATTTAGTGTCTGTTTGCTATTTGTAGATTTTGGGTTGTATTTTTTGTTTGTTTGGGATTTTTTTGTTTGTTTTTATATTTTTATCTTTTTTTCTTCTTTTTTGGTGTTAAGTTTTATCTGTCTATACTGTTACCATTTTGTATCACCTTGTTTTATTTACATTTTTTGGATGAATACTTGCTTTGTTATCTTTTGCTTAGGTCATTGAACCCCCTCCTTACCCCTTTTACAAGCCCCCCCATATTCCACTCTGTTACACTTTACCTCCTCTCTTTTCTTTTCCTCTTTCTTCTGTCGTATATCATATCTACCATCTCTAAACTTTACAATATATCCCTCAACACACCCAACCTCTTATTCTGCTGGAACATACCCTCTTCTTTACCCTATCCCTGCATTTATTATGGTGACCTCTCACCCAAACTTTATCTCTGAACACACCCTGTCACCCCTAAACACCAACTACAGAGATTGGACAAGAAAACTTGCAAGAACAGCAAAGATATAAATCGAAGAACAGGGGAACCATGGGAAGGAAAAATAACAAAGAAACAATGAGCTGCCATAACCCTTCAATAACAGATCTCACCAACCCAGAATGGCAGAGACTACCAGAAGAACAATTCAGAGCTTTAATACTAGAAACAATACAGGATTTTCAGAAAGAGTGTAGGCAGAGCTCTAAAGAAATAAAGGAATAAATAAAGGAACAAATAAGCAAAGAATTCGATGACTTAAAAAGAAACAAAGAGAAGCATTGAAGTGAAAGATGAAATAATCGAAATGAAGGCATCAATATAAACTATGAACGGTAGATTAGATCACATGGAAAACAGAATATCACTCTTAGAGAATGACCACACCAAAAATGAATCTATAGTACATAACCTAGAAAAAAAAATACGACAGTATGAGTTGGACATGGAAGAGATCTGGGCCAATTTTAAAAGAGCCAACCTAAGAATAATAGGCATAGAAGAGGGATTAGAAGTTGAAACTTATGGAATAAACAATCTATTCCAAGAAGTAATATCAGAGAATTTTCCAAATATAGAAAGAGAAATCGACACACAGGTATAGGAAACATACAGAACTCCCTCAAGACAAGACCAAAGAAGAGGCTCACCATGCCACATAATAATTAAATTGACCAATGTAGAGGCCAAGGAGAGAATTTTAAAGGCAACAAAGGTAAAAGGCCAAGTGACATTTAGAGGCAAGCCAATTAGAATCACTCCCGACCTCCCAAATCAAGTCATGAAAGCCAGGAGAGGATGAAGCAACATATTCCAAACTCTGAAAGAAAATAACTTGCAGCCAAGATTCTCATACCCAGCGAAACTCTCTCTTAAAATTGAAGGCAATATAAAAACATTCCATGACAAACAGAAACTGAAAGAATTTATGTCTTCCAAACCAGAACTAGAGAAACTACTTAAAGAGATTAACTACAAAGAAGAACTAACAAGTAAACATCAGAACCAGAGAAACAATAATTTCCAGGAAGCAAACAACTAATCAAAGAAGAATAAACACCATCGAAAACAGAAGTCAAAACTCAAAATGTTAGGAATTGAAAATCATCTCTCAATAGTCATACTGAATATAAATGGTCTCAATTCCCCAATAAAAAGTCACAAGGTGGCAAAATGGATCAAAACTCAGAATCCATCTATATGCTGCCTACAAGAAATGCACCTTACAAGCAAAGATTCTCACAAACTAAGGGTGAAGGGCTGGAGTAAAGTAATCCATGCCAATGGAACCTGAAGACAAGCAGGAGTAGCAACTATGATATCAGACAAACTAGACTTCAAGCCTAAGCTTATCAGAAGAGACAAAGCAGGTCATTTTTTACTAGTAAAGGAAAAATCCAGCAAGAGGAAATAACAATTATTAACATTTATGCCCCAAACGTAGGTGCAGCCACTTTCATAAAACAAACTCTGTATGATATAAAAACACACATAGATCCCAATACACTAATACTAGGAGACTTCAACACTCCTCTTACATCTCTAGATCCCTCCTCTAAACAAAAGGTCAGTAGAGACACCTCAGACCTAAAGGATACCATAAACCAAATGGACGTATTAGAGAGGTATAGACTATTCCACCCAACTGCAGCTGAATTCACATTTTTCTCAGCTGTTCATGGAACCTTCTCCAAAATAGACCACATTCTCGGCCACAAAGCGAGCACTGGCAAATTCAAAAAATGTAACATAATTCCCTGCATCTTTTCAGACCACAGTGAAATGAAGCTAGAAATAAACTCCAAGAAGACACAAAGTAACCAAGTAAGCAAATGGAAACTGAACATCACACTGCTGAATGAAGAGTGGGTCATAGAAGAAGTAAGGGGAGAAATTAAAAAATTCCTAGAGACCAATGAAAACAGACACAACATATCAAAACCTCTGGGACACACTGAAGGCAATACTAAGAGGGAAATTTATAGCACTGAGTGCCCACATAAGAAGAACAGAAAATCACCAAATAAATAACCTAATGTCACAGCTCAAAGCCCTTGAAAAACAAGAACAAACAAGCCCCAAAGCCAGTAGAAGACAGGAAATCATGAAAATCAAAGCAGAAATTAATGAAAGAGAGAATAAAAAAAACAATACAGAAGATCAACAAAACCAAAAGTTGGTTTATTGAAAAAAAATAAACAAGATAGATAAACCATTGGCTAATCTAGCCAAAAGAAAGAGTGAATCAACCCAAATTACCAAAATAAGAGATGAAAATTGTGATATTACCACCGACAGTATGGAAATACAGAAAATAGAAACTATTTTGAAAAACTATTCTCCAACAAAATGGAGGATCCAGAAGAAATTGACAAATTCCTAGACACATACAACCTCCCTAAATTGAGTCAAGAAGATATCGAAAACTTAAACCAGCCAATAACAGTAAAAAAGATAGAAACAACAATAAAGTACTTGAGTCTCTAGCCAGAGCTATAAGGCAAGAGAAGGAAATCAAAGGGGTAAAAATAGGGAAAGAAGAACTAAAACTATCCCATAAAACAAAAGCCCAGGGCCAGATGGTCTCCCAAGTGAATTTTATAAAACATTTTTAGAAGACTTAATCCCAATACTCCTCAAGCTATTCCGTGAAATAGAAAGAAATGGGACCCTCCCAAACACATTCTATGAAGCCAACATCACACTAATACCAAAACCAAAAAAAGACAGCTCAAGAAAAGAGAACTATAAGCCTATATCATTGATGAACTTGGATGCAAAACTGCTAAATAAGATACTAGCAATGCACATTCAAAATCACATAAAGAAAATTATTCACCATGACCAAGTTGGGTTCATCCCAGGGATGCAAGGCTGGTTCAACATTCGAAAAACAATACATGTAATTCACTACATAAACAGAATCAAAGACAAAAATCACATGATCATCTCAATTGATGCTGAAAATGCATTTGATAAGATCCAACACTCATTCATGCTAAAAGCACTGCAGAGAATTGGAATAGAATGAATGTACCTCAACATCATAAAGGCAATATACAATAAGCCCACAGCCAATATCATATTACATGGAGAGAAACTGCAAGAGTTTCCACTAAAAAAAGGAACAAGACAAGGATGTCCATTATCACCTCTTCTGTTTAATATAGTACTTGAGACTCTAGCCAGAGATATAAGGCAAGAGAAAGAAATCAAAGGGGAAAAAATAGGAAAAGAACTAAAACTATCCCTTTTTGCAGATGACATGATACTATACTTAGAAGACCCAACAAACTCAACCAAAAAACTTATAGAGCTGATCAACAAATTCAGCAAAGTGTCTAGATACAAAATCAATTTTAAAAAATCAGAAGCCTTTCTATATACCAACCAAAAATCAACCAAAAAAGAAATCCAGAAAGCAATTCCACTCACAAAAGCACCCCATAAAATAAAATACTTAGGGATAAACCTAACCAAGGTGGTTAAAGACCTCTATAAGCAAAACTATAAAAATGTAAAGAAAGAAATCGATGAAGATCTTAGAAGATGGAAGGATATACCATGCTCTTGGATAGGCAGAATAAATATCATCCAAATGGCCATCCTACCAAAAGTGGTCTACAGATTCAATGCAATACGCATGAAATTACCAAGGGCGCTCCTCACAGACATAGAAAAATCAGTCCTTAAATTCATTTGGAAAAACAAAAAGCCCAGGATAGCCAAAGTAGTTCTTAGCAATAAAAAGCATGCAGGAGGTATCACAATACCTGACTTCAAACTTTACTACAAAGCCACAGTAATAAAAAAAAGCATAGTATTGGCACAAAAACAGACACATAGACCAATGGAGTAGAATAGAAGACTCAGAAACAGACCCACAGGCTTATAGACAACTGATTTTTGACAAAGGAGCCAAAAACATACACTGCAAAAAAGATAGCCTCTTTAACAAATGGTGTTGGCAAAACTGGGTAACCATATGCAAGAAACTGGAAATAAATCCCACTTTCTCATCCTGCACAAGAGTCAACTCAAGGTGGATCAAGGACCTGGAAGTTAGGCCTGAGACCTTGCAGCTACTTGAAGAGGGCATAGGACCAACACTGGAACACATAGGCACAGGTAAAAACTTTCTCAATAAGACCCCAAATGCACAAGCAGCTCAAAGGAAGATCAATACATGGGATTGCATTAAACTGAAGAGCTTCTGCACAGCAAAGGAAACTGTCAAGAGCCTCAACAGAGAGCCTACAGAGTGGGAGAAGATTTTTGCCAGTTACTCTTCAGATAGAGGTCTAATATCTAGGATATACCAAGAACTCAAGAAAATCACAGATAAGAAAGCAAATAACCCAATCAAAAAATGGGCAAAGGATATAAATAGATACTTCACAAAAGAAGAAGTACAAATGGCTAATAAATGTATGAGGAAATGTTCCACATCATTGGCAATCAGGGAGATGAAAATCAAAACTACCCTGAGATTTCATATCTAAGTCCAGTCAGAATGGCAATCATAAAAATATGAACAACAAGAACTGCTGGCGAGGGTGTGGGGAAGTGGAAACCATAATACATTGTTTTGGGGGCTGCAAACTTGTGCAACCACTGTGGAAAATAGTATGAAGGACCCTCAGATGAATGGGAGTGATCCTACCATATGACCCACTACTGAGTATATACCCAAAAGAATGGAAACCAAACTATCAGACCAATGCATGTGTAGCTATGTGTATCTATGCACGATTCACAATAGCCAAACTATGGAAGCAGCCAAGATGTCCATCGACAGATGAATGGATTACAAAACTATGGGATATGTACACAATGGAATTCTACTCAGCCATAAAGAAGAACAACATCATGTTGTTTGCAGGGAAATGGATGCAATTGAAAAACATCTTTTTGAGTGAGATTAGCCAGTCACAAAGAGCAAAAAAGCATATGTTCTCCTTAATATGCAGATGCTAGGGAGAAGATGAGGCATAAGAGTGTCTCCAGGTGAAAAAGGAGACCCTCGATAAGCAAAGAAGTTGATTTATTCCAAGAGGAGGGATGGGGAGGGGGGGACATCCTAAGGCACATGATGTACTTTCACAACTCTATCAAGGTCACTCACTGAATCGAATCTGAGAGGGAGGGAGGGCGAGGGAGCTGGGTGGGAATTGGGGAAGGAGTCAAATGAGAAATGTGTGCAAATATGTCATTAACAATTTGTACCAAACAAAGTTGTATGCTTACAATGCACGAATTTCTACAATAAAAAAGATGCTCTACATCACTAGTGTTAAAGGAAATTCAAATTTACAATAGAAGTTAGGTTCCAGATAAAAGATACTTTATGATTTTAAATTTGCCAGGTAAGAAAAAAATAATTCAGGATGTAAAAATCAGCCTAGTATAATGAAATATTATTCAGCCGTAAAAGAATGAAATCCTGTCTGTTTTTACAATGTGGATGGAAGCGAAGATCATTAAGTGAAAAACCAAGCCCGAAAAGGCAAATACAATATGATCTCACTCTTACGTGGAATATAGAAAAGTTTATTTCATAGAAATTGAGAGTGGGTGGGCAAGTGTGAGAGAAGGGAGGGATTGATGAATGGGCAAGAAGTTCTGGTGTACTGTTGCACAGTAGGATGCCTACAGATAACAATAATGGACTGTATATTTACAAAATCTAGAAGAAAGTATTTTTAATGTTTTCCCCATAAAGGCTTGAGGAGCTAGATATGTCTATCTTGGCTCGATGTATACATGTATCAAAACGCCACATGCTATTCCATTAACATGTATAATATTTGTTTTTATTTATCAGTTAAAATGAATTTAATTAATAAAGATCAACCTTGTGCCTACCCTTGAGAGGGACAGTGAATGGGGTGGTGTTCTGGTAATGTTCTACTTCCTTAATGGGTAGTGGCTGCATAGGGGTTCTATGAAATGTTTATGCTAGTAATTTTTCCAATTTTCTGTATGTTTGTCATTTCCCAAAATTAGTTTAAAAATAGCAGTGAATTTTCCTAAATTAAACCATAACAACAAATCAGCAAATATTTTGTAAATTAATTAATTTAAAAATATCAAGTATGACTCGTCAAAGAACAGAAAATAGTGGTTTATCATTTAAAAGATATTGTCAAAATACATTAGCACCCTTTTGAGGAGCAGTTCTACAATTATCTCCACAAATGCACACAAGTAATTTGATAGTTAACAGTTTGATACTTAAAATCCATTCATAGTGAAATGGATTCCCCTAATTAGGGGGAAAAAGTGAGAATAGAAGAAAAAAGCTAAATGCATTTAATTTCAAACTTTAGTAACATGTTTCTATTAAGAATCTATAGCATACAAGATGTCAACAAAGAAAATTTAGAAAGGCAGAAAATGTAGAGGCAGAAAGAGAAGTTGCCTCTCTTCTGTGCAGGACAATGTTGAACATTAGATTTCATGAAAATAGAGAAAAGAATAATAGAAAAACATTATATGTCATGAAAATAGAGAAAAGAAAAATAAAGACAGGGATAGGAAAGGAAAAGTGGCATTACTTATGTATGGATAATATTATTTACATTAAAATCCTGATAGTTTATAAACTATTAGAACTAATCAATGTCCACTATATCAACATAAAATTAAGAAATCATAAAAGAAGTAAAATCTAATTATATACAATATATATTACTTAAGACAGCAACCAAAGTATAACTGTAAAGTGCTTAGAAACCAGTGTAATGAGATATAAACAAGATATTTCAGAGACTGAGAAAAATAAAAGAGCCTATTAAGACAAGCAATGTGTAATGTGTGTGGAGTAAGGCAAAATGTTATGAAGATGCCAATTAATTTTACAAATCCAGTGCCATTCCTATTAAAATGCTCCTGGCACTTTTCCTTGGAAATTGAAAAGTCAATCTTTGCATTCATACAAAAAAATTAGATGCTCAGAATTGACAAGATAATATTGACGGTGAAGAATATGTGCTAACAGTATACCCTCTCAGACACTTAGAACCTATAGTAGCTAAAATAGTATAGTAAGACAGATATGGTGTTGCATGCCTGTAAGCCCAGTACTTGGAAGTCTGAGACCGGAGGACTGAAGATTTGAGACTAGCCTCAGTAAATTAGTAAGACTCTCAGCAACCCAGCAAAACTCTGTTTCTAAATAAAAAGGGCTGAGGGTGTAGCTCAGAGGTAGAGTGCTCCTGGATTCAATTTCTAGTACCAAAAGAAAAAAGAAAGAAAGAAGGAAGGGAAGGGTGAATGGAGGGAAGGAGGAAGAGAGGGAGGGAGGGAGGAAAGGAAGAATGGAGGGTAAGGCATGTGAGATATATGAGAGGGGTATTATGTTCTATCATCAGGTAAAATGTATACTTTTCAATAGATTAAATTCCATTAAAAATAATGCAATAGGAATTGTACTTGGTGCCAGATGTGGTGGCGCATGCTTGTAATCCCAGTAATTGAGAGGCTGAGACAGGAGGATTGCAGGTTCACGGCCAACCTCAGCTAGTGAGGCCCTCTGCAACTTGGTAAGACCCTGTTTCAAAATGAAGAATAAAAAGTAGGGCTGGAGGTGTAGCTCAGAGGTAGAATATCCCTGGGTTCAATCCCCAGTTCTGAAAAAAAGGAAAAAGAAATTGTGTTTGGTCCAGACACTATTGTTACCCTATCCAGATCCCCCAGGGACTGATCCCTTTCTTCATTTTGCACATCCCTCTGTTTACCTTTGTAATTTGCTTCTAAAAGCCAACATGTGTGCTTCTTTTTACTGAATCCTGAGTACCCTAAAGACCAAAGCTCCTTTGCTTTTTCCACCTCCTCTCTTCACCATCAGATTCATAACTGTGGTCATTTCTCCTTTGAGAGACAAGAACAAACAAACAAAAAATCCTTCTTAGCTACTCAAAGTACAAGGCTCATCCTTCATTCCTGGCCTTTGGAAATGTTTTGCCTGAAAGTGGTGTGTGCATATTGTACAGATTCTGCAAAATGGACCCATATTTTCTCCTTCTCTGTGAACTGAGCTAACCAGGGAACTTCTGGGCATAGTGGCAGGAGAAGGAAGAGAGAAGGTAATGTAGGAGAAATAGAGGCCACTGAAATTTGCTGCACTTCTTCAAGGAACTTAAATAGTGCCCCAGTACCCGCTGGTGAGTTGGTGGAGAATTTCTGTACATGCCCAACCTGAATCCTGGTGGGTCACACACCTGCCTACATGATGCAGCTAAGGCTGCATGGAAACTTGGTGGTCCATGGCTAAACATTCAATTTCTACTGAAGCCCAGTAGCAAGCTAAAATCTCCTTATTAAAATGACAGTAATTATCTCAGAGGATGAAGTGTTCTGCTCAGACATCCTGAGTCTACACTGTGATTCATTCAGAGAGCCTCACAAGGCTCCAGACATGATACCTAATGGCCACTCCAAGGACTCTGTTATTCTGGATCCTATGGCCTCAGGGGAGGTCATGCATGCCAGATGCCCAGGTCCCATATGGCCCCATTGAAGATAAAAGCTTTTAGGGTGACTTGGAAAATTAATCAGGGAAAAACAGCCAAATGAGGAAGATGTTGACTCTTTGGGCCCCCTCTTTCAGTTGTAGGAGGGAACAAATGTAACAAATTATCCTTAGATTTGCAAGAAATATCTTGTCATGCCTACACCACCATATTTGTCCACATTTAGCTGAGACAAAAGATGGCTGGTATGTATGGGGTTTATTATCCACCCCCTGATAAGCAAGTGTCTCACCAGTTTGGCAAAATTGCTACTTTGTGCTCCTTGGCTTGAATTAGCATAAAATCATCAATTAGCATAACATCATCTGCATGATGTCTCAGGGAGAGAAAAGGCCACCAAAATGCCTAGAGATTGAATTTTGACAAAAATACCTTAAGACAATTTAGTATTTAATCATGTATGTATGTTTATATCTCCCTCATTAGAAACAATTGCACTGTAATCAAATATCAGAGATGTTAAAGTAGAAAATATTTTAGTTACCCAACAACAGGAGTTTTGAACTATGGGAAAATGGAATTTTCTTAGCTCTTAAGAATTTTACAAGCCAACTGAGAGAAAAAAATCTATACACATACACATTCAGGGAGGTTATATACACACATGCATGCCACACACACACACACAAACACACACACACAAACTCTAAATCCATAAAGTTATATATCATAGAAATTATATACGTGTACATATGTGGTCAAATACCTTTTGTGACTTTAAACTGTTCAAATATAATTTCTGAAACTTTTCAGCTGGGGCAAGGGTGTAATTATGTGTGAGGCCTTGGGTTCAATCTCCAGTACTGAAAAAAAAACTTATAAAGAAAATATTTCCATGTCTTTTCTTCTCTTTTTAAAAGAGGAAAGGGATGGTCTTCAAACATTTTTGTTTTACTGCCTCTTCAAAATTTTAATAAATGCTGTACTCCTTTATTAATTTAAAGTTCACACAAGATGTTTCAACTTTGATTTAATTAGTTGCTTAGATGGGATATCCAACACTATAAAAATTGACATTTTAAGTAAAACTGCTAGATCACATTTTTAAATGCATCCAGTAGACTTTAAATACCGTAATGATTTGCTATCTCTATTCATCCACTGAATATATATTCGAACAAGTTCTTCAACAGCTAGACATTTCATAGATCTTTATCTCTCTGAACTTATATTTTGGTTCTCCTTTCTGCACAGGATTTTAGTCTAATGCCATCATCAGGTGTAAAACTGTTTTATCTTAGTGAAGAAGAAATCATTGCTTACCTCCTTAGGAATCTGAAAGGCTCCCACATGGAGGTCCAATGGGATCTAGTGGCTGTTCCAGCCACTGCATCTTGGGCTGCAATCTACTGCTCCCACAGGTCTAGTGGGAGGGAACAGCACAGGAATTAGGCACAGCCACTTTATCAGTACAGTCAGACTACAAGGGACAGACACAGCCCAATATCCATGACATCAGGTCCCCATGGCTTAGGCAGCAGTCTAGGGTAGATGAAACCAGTGCCTGTTCCACCTGAACAGCAGCTAGAAATCCCAGGGAACAGCCAACTCTGGACTTGATACTCCAGGGGCAACATGGAATGTGGGGCTAAGACATTACAGGATATTCCATTGCTAAAAGAAGCAAGAGCAAAGGTCAAGGTGTTCTATAGGCTTCCTCTTATCTCACAGTGTTTCATCCCAAACACAGTCTAGAGTTATTTTGGAGAACTACAAACACGAAAGAAGTGAAACAGGGTAGGCCTAAGGAAACTTGGAGAACAGTCCTGCATCCTCCAATTATCTAAAGAAGAAAATTAAAATTTGGTTTCATATAATTATCAAACACCTTTTCTATCTTTTTTCCATGACACCACCCTCCACCTTCCATCCTCCTCCCATGACACCGCCCTCCATCTGGACTTACATTCTTTCTCAGTTTCATCAAATTATGATATAATTGTTGTATGTTTTGTTTTCCCCTTAACATTAAAGAGGGACTTACTTCTCTGTTCTGTATTAATTTAGTTTTCTGTCCTTCTGGGGAAGAGAATCCATAGATGTAAAGAAATACTATTGATTGTGAGTATATGAGGCCCTGAGTTTGATACCCAGAATTACAAAAATAAAATAAAGTAAATAAATAAAAGTATTATAAGAAATACTACTGCCACTGAGGTAATAATCAATACACATTTGATTTTCTTTTATATTCTAATGCCATTTCAGGAGAAGTGGTGCTTAGAGAATGATCTGTTCTTCTACCCACTGACAACAGTCTACAACCACTTCCATTCATTCATTCACAATACCTTCAGGCATAGCTATCCCCACCACCCGTCCGGAGGAAACTAGAAGATAACACCTTCAGATTGGAAAAGTGAACATGCTCAGCAGCATGTCTGCATTCCCACCCTGTTTCTTCTGTCTCTTCCATCTTTCTGCCCTGCCTCTGAAGTCTCCATTTCTAAAGAAGGTGGTTGTGTCATTTTTTAGTGTTTCTTGTCCCTGGGTTCTACTATATGTGATAGCTTTTTCTTTGCTACCTGAGTGCACTAAATGGTCGCTAAGTGGATGTGGTAAGAGGTTAACCAAAAATATATTAGATGGAGTTTGTAGGAATTTAAGAAATTGCCTCCAGGCCACAGTGTCATCTCTTCTCATCCTGAGCTTTGTGAAACACCTCTGCTGTTTTTGCAAAACTCTGATTCACTTTGACCTTCAACAACATACACAAAAACAAACATTCCCAAGGTTGGTTAAAGAAGATGACAGCAAAGTTGCATGGATGTCATGACATAGTCATAGGCACCTGCCACTGGGAAACATGAAGAAGGTGGCTAGAGTGACACTGAGGGGATGTGGAGAGCACCCCCCAAATTCTTCTCTCTAAAATACATTTAATGAAAAGTCATTTCCTTTAATATTCTTCATGTTACATTTTCCAGTGTCACAGCAGTATTGACTTCTTGAGAAATTCCACAGCAAAAGCTCTTCAGGATGGTGAGGTTCCTGCTGCTCTTGCTGGACCCTGATCCCTTACTTATTTTGATCACCCAGTATAAATCTGAATTACATTAAGCATTTACTTAATGTTGACTGATCTCCCTGCCTGGTCTTTGGTCTTTAACCCCCAAAGAAGCTGCTGTTATAAATTAAAATGGAATTTCTTAAAATGAAGAATAAGAATAAGAGTAAGAAGGTGAGGAGGAGGAGGAGGAGGAGGAGGAGGAGGAGAAGGAGAAGGAGAAAGAGGAGGAAGAGAAGGAAGAGGGACAGCGTGTAAACAGTTTGAGGAGTTTATATTTGCTTTCAATGGTGAAGCTCTTTGGCATAGCATAAAAGACCATCTCTGATATAATTTACACTAAACCACTTCTGTCCCATCTCTCATTTTGAACTGCTCCATGCTCTATCATTTTACATTTTACACTTAGAGCAGAATTGCCAAACCTTGGTATGGTTGACATTTTGGATTATATGCCCCTGGATTATATGTCCCCAACTTTTTTGGGGGACAGGGACTGCCCTGTTCACTATAGGGTTCATTGCAATATCTCTCATTTCCATACACTGGATCCATGAAGTAGCCCTGCTTTTTGGTCTGAAGACCAAAAAGGTCTTCAGAGATCACAAATGAAACTGGAAGCCAGGTCTCCCCTCTTCCATTTGAGAAACACTGCTTTGTTCCTTGAAACCATGGAGTGCAATGACTTCCAACTTTTATCATTCTGCTTCCATACAAAACACAATGGACTGACTTTCCCACCTGTATAAACAATTCTTTTTCTTTTTTTAAAGATTCACATCAATGCTATTGACCTCCCTCATGGAATCTCTTTTTATGCCACTTCCTAATGAAATATCCATCTATCCCTTTTTTGAGCCACTAAGTAATCTTGTGTGAATTCCTTTCTCAAATAGAACCCTTGACACTTTGTTGTACTCTTTAGCAAATGTGGGCACTTGGTTTTTCAACTATGTACTAACTGAAGACAGGCATCATTCACATTAATCTGTAATGCTCAAATCAGTGCCTTCCATTGTATTCAGATTTCAAAGCATTTTCTCTGAGCAAGTGAATAAGTGAATGAATAAGTCAATGGATGAATCAGTAGTTCACCTGACACATCAAGTAAAGTGTCTTTACCAAATTACCAACTAAATCAGAACCTAATAAATTATGTAAAAATCATTCATGTAAATAACTCACAAATCCCACTGGAGAAAAAAATGATTCAGTCACCCTCAGAAGGCAAAGTCACATTCTGCTCTATTTCCACTGAGACACATCTCCTATCTTTTCACTTATACACTGGTCAAAACAGGTTTTGTGAAAGTCATGTCAGCACCATAACCTATGGTTTAATCCAGCAGTTTGCTGCAAAAGAAAATCATACAAGCTGGCCATGGTGGCACACACTTGTAATCCCAGTACTTGGGAGACTGAGATAGGAGGATCTGAGTTTGCGGCCAACCTCAGCTACTTAGTGAGACCTTGTTTCAAAATAAAGAATAAAAACAGGGCTAGGGGTGTAGCTCAGAGGTAGGTTGTCCTTGAATTCAATCCCCAGTACTGCGAAAAAAAAAAAAGAAAGAAAATCATATATTTGAAGATGTGTACAACTTGTCTCTTCATATATACATAAGATGATGTGGGATTCAGTGCACAATACAGTCTCGCATATTAGTTGTGGCCTCCCTTAACTTTGATTAAACCAACCCAAACCCCATCGCAAAAGGCTTGGAGAAATTTTCAGCACTTGAACAAGTATTTACTTTTTACTGATTATACTGTAAGTATGATATAAGTTGAGTATCCCTAATCCAAAATACTTCAAAATTCAAAAGGTTCTGAGTACCACCATGATGGCACAAGTGGAAAATCCTACACCTGACCTCATGAAAAGGTTGCAGTCAACACGCAATCACACTGAAAATACTGCATGAATTACCTTCAAACTAGATACATGAGGTATATATGGGACATAAATATAAAACATACATTTTCTGTTTAAACTTGACTTCTATACCAAGATATCTGATTATATATATATATATATATATATATATATATATATATATATATATATATATATATACACATATATATGCAAATATCTTTTTGTATGCTTTTTTTAGTGCACTTTAATTGTGGCTCATGAGGTTCCTAATGATAGAAACATAAACACACACAGCACTTGGTGTGTTTTCAAAATCCAAAAATCTCCAAAATACAAATACTTCTGGTTCAAAGCATTTTGGATAAAGGATATCCAAAATGTCTCTACTCAGACATATGTGATGTCTAGGGTGCAAATACTTTATTACTTTTTCCCCTCTGACCACAGATATTTATTGTTTCCTCAGATGTTGTTCTTAAGAATTTACATGTTAAAAAATACCTTCCAGTTTCCTATGGTGCTATGGAGGAGAAATGGCAATAATTTATAAATGTGTTTGAAAAACAGAAACACTGCAGTGGTCTGTACATCTGACCTTTACTAGCAATTTACTGGTCTTTTGTTGCTATTGGTTTTGGGCAGCAAGGATATTAAATTTGTTAACCCAAAGGATTTATTGTGTTCATGTGTACCTGTTTAGGACATGGTTATCTATATATTTACATATGAAGAAAATTGAGGCAAGTAAAATAAAAGCATTGAAATATCATTAGTTGAAGAGGAAAATAACTGAGTTTATAGAAGATATTAGGTAAGTGCAATGTAATGTTTCTTAACCTTGGTAACCCTGGTAACACTAAGTTCTCATATGTTGCAATATTTGCCATGCAAATGTGCTATAATTGATGTCTTCACAGTATCTGTAAATTACTTGTTTCAGAGTTTTTAACTTTTCTTCAGAAAATACCTAAAAAATAATCTTCCAGTTCCCCTTTTAGAGACATATACTACTAATGTGAGGTCAACTTTGGTACTAATGATAGAAAATAATCAACTAAAAGTTCTGTTGTCATAAAACCATTAGCCTAACTTAGAGCAGACTTGACCTAATTTATGGGGGAACCATAAATTTATTGTAGGTAAACACCCTTTACCTACAATAGTAAGAAAAAAATTCTGTTTTTTCTCTCCCATGTTTGAGACTCAAAGAGAAAAAAAAGATTGCAAATAAGATTATTTTAATTGTACTATGGAAATTTGGAGCTGCCAGGATCTTTGAGATCATTAAATATACTTCCCAACGTTGACAGGGGAACTGCATCAGAATGTAGAATTTACTTCATTTTGGGCCAACAGATACTGGCCATCTCAGGTCTCTAGTCAGTCTCTTGAATTTTAGATTAGCACAAGGACACTAAGTTATTAAGAGAAATAGAAAAAAAGGTTTTGATTTCTTGGCTTTTAAATGAAGTTGAAGAAATACAATATTATGTGTAGTACATATCTTAAAATTTTATTTGCAAGAAATAAAACAAAATGGTTTAATCTCAAATAAGGAGTAGTTAAAGGGTAGATTTTAGTGGATGGGGTGCGAAGTAGCTGAAGAAAGTGACATAAGACAGACTGACATCAGGGGAAATGAGAGGCCAGGGAAGAGGTGAAGTGAAATGAAGGACAGGAACACATGGGCAGTGATGGCCCTCAAGGCAAGCATGGAGTTACGTACTGCAGTGTGGCAGAAGAGAAAGCTGAGGCCATTCTTCTGCATTCATACCATCCTATCATTACGTCATGTTCTCAATATGACTACCTATTTTTATGATTGGTCCTTTTTAACTTCCCACCACATATTGTGTTTAACTAATACTAAGAGATTTCTAAATATATCTTTCCTCAGTATCCATTGAAGATCAGTCCAGGACCCCTGTGGATATCCAAATGCATAGTTATTCAAATCCCTTAGTTAAAATTATGTAGTATTTGCATGTATCCTACAGACATCCCCCTATATACTTTAAGCCATCTCTAGATTACTTATAAGACCTAATACAACATAAACGTTATATAAATAGTTGTTATATTACGGACAGAATGGTGAAAATAGTGCACGTCTCCAGTACAAATGTACTGCACCCCCACTACTGCATTTTCAATCTAAGGACACAGAACCTGTGGATATGGAAGGTCAATGGTATGATACTCCTTTCTTTAGACACTACTTTGCATAAGTAGGCTGAGGCATATCACCCAAGAAGACAGGTTCTTCCCCACCCTTTGGAAACAGGTGTCAGAGTCTTCTTATTCTTATACTTTCACATGACAGGAGTGACACTTCTCCTGTCTAGAGATTGCCCTCTACTCATTTACACAAACCAGTAAATCTGGTAATTAATTTAGATTGTTTTACTTTCCATGATTTATTCTCATCTTTAAAATCTTTGCCAGGAATTTAGATATAATCAACAGACTGCACATTACTAAATGGATCTAGGAAGTGTTGTACAGGCAGACAGTTGTATCACTTTCTGCAAATTCTTCAAGGACAAATATTTGAGTGGTTTTTTTTATTTTTCAAAGTTCTGAACCTGCAATATAAACTATTAACTATTAGTTGAATAAGTGAATGAAAAAACTTATTTTTCATCTAAATAATATTTTGGATATTTTCAATTATTCACAGTCTAAAGTTGACTATATTCCTGTGCATAATTGAAAATGCAAATGCTTCTGTGGCACTATGTGTGTCATACACTATCATGAAGGTTCATGGTATTATCTAATTTTCATCATAAGCCTTTTGGGGAAGTGGAATATTAACCCCACATCTGTGGTGAATCTCAGGGTCATAGAACTACTCAGGAAGACTAAACAGCTGTCCCTGCAATATTGACAACTGTATTTCACTTGAGAGCTTAATGGACATTGTGTATGTGTGTGTTGGTGGTGGTGGGGTACTTGGAATTTACAACTGCAGAACAAAAAGACAGATAACTCAATTCAATCATACACAAAAGAGCAACAAACTTTTCTCAGAAGAAATCACAAATGGCCAATGAGCACATGAAAAAATTCAGGACATCTCTGATTTATTACTTATGTAACAAAGCCATCTAGAAAAGCCTGGCAGCCCTCTCAAATTGGTCCACACATGACTTTAGAGAACAAGGAAAGAAGATTGGTTTGGAGTTTTTATGGTAGTTATGGGTAATGTTGGATTAGAGTTCCCATACAAGAGTTTCATGGTAGGAAACTCCTATTTGTTCCAAAGGAGAAAGTGTCTAAGCTTTTTTCCTCCAGCTTGCTCAGATGCAGGGCAGAGGGGAAGAGGGAGAAAATAGTTGTCAGTAGTCAAACATAAGAAATGAATTCAGATTGTGTATTAAAAGGCTAACAGAAAGCTAAACCACAATGAAATGCCACTTCATGCCCACTAAGCTATAATCAAAAGGACAGAAAATAACAAGCATTTGCAAGGCAATAGAGGAAATGGATCATACAGCAACTGCTGGTAGGGATGTAACAGGTGTTCCATCATTGTGGAAAACAGCTTGGCAGTTCTATCCTTATTGGAAAACATGTGTATGTGCAAAATCTTATACACAAATGTTACTTACAGCACAGTTAATGAGAATGAAAATGTATAAACAATTCAATTCAAATGTCCATCAACTGATAACTTAAATAGAATATATACTATATCTAAATAGTAGAATATTATTAGGCAGTAAACAGAAAACAATACTGATACAAGCTACAACATAGCTGATCCTAGAAGACACATTTTGACAAACTATAACAGCCAGTCACAATGGGCTCTGCAATGTGTGATTCTATTTGCCTTATGACCAAAATGGGCAAATTTAAAGAGACAGGAAGCTTATCTATGATTCTTGGGGCTATTGAGAGTGGGTAGTTAAGGGCAGCAGTTAAAGGGCGTGAGACTTTGTTTTGGAGTAAGGAAGGAATTCCAAAATTCATGGTGGTGATAGTTGTAACAGTTCTATTTATGTTTAACTGTGTACACTATTTTTGTGGTTCTATGGATTGAATCTACAGGCACTCTATCACTGAGCTAGACCCTTATATTTTATTATTTTTGAAAGAGTATCTCACTAAGCTACCCTGCACTGACCTTGAACCTGAGATCTGATCCTCCTGTCTCAGCCTACCAAATACTGGGATTGTACCTAACTATGCAATATAAGTGGGTGAATTACATGACATATGAATTCAATTTCATATCATTTATTAAATTAGTAGTACTCAAACTTTATCTCACATCTAACATAAAAATTAATTGAAAGTGTTTTTAGAGCAGGGAGTATTGACACATGCTTGTAATCTCAGTATCTGGGAGACTAAGACAGGAGAATTACAGGTTATAGACCAGTCTCAGCCTTTGTTCAAAATAAAAAACAAAATAGGAATGGGAATATAGCTCAGAGGTAGAATGGCACTGGTTTCAATCCCTAGTAATACACACACACACACACACACACACACACACACACACACGTGCACATACCCACTTTTTAAAAAAATTGAATGTAAAACACTACAACTATAAAATTTCTAGAAGGAAACATAGAAAAATCCATAACCTCAGATTAACCAGAGCTGTTATATAGAAAACTAAAAGTATCATCCATAAAAGGAAAATGTGATAAGTGTAATTGTATTTCAATTAAAATATCTTACTTAGGGAATGGTGCTTCATTGCTTATGAGAACATAAAATAGTGCTGCTTTCAGTTCTTTATAAAGCTGAACATAATCCTACCCTATGGTGTAGAAATTTCACTTCTAGATTTCTAACCAAAGAGAATGAAATATTGTGTTCACACAAAAATGTGTACATGAATGTTTATGGCAGCTTAATTCATTTGCTCAAAACTGGAAACAACCCAGATGTCTTTCAACCCATGAAAGCATAAACAGTCTGTGGAACGACCATACTTAAGATACTATTTCTATTAAAAGAATCAAACTATTGATTCATGAAACAACTTGGATGGCTCCTAAATGCCTTTTATGAAGTGAGAGAAGCTATACCCAAAAGGCTACATATTCAATGATTCCATTTATATTACACCCTCAAAAATCAAAACTATAGGAAGATGGTTTGATGATGGGAACAGTTCAAATAATGACATGTCCAGATATGAAGGCATTACCACCCATCTCACTAACATGTATGAAGAGCAGGTGGGATCCGGAGGTAAACAATCAAATACTGTATGCATGCATGCTTGTAGAACTTTAAACCTTACTAAATGTTGTATAATTTAACACATCAATAAAGGTATACTTAAAAAATAAAAAAAGAAAACCAGTCAATGTTTTCTGAGGGGTGGGGGTGGAAGAAATGATCCATAAAAGAACATTTTGGGGAAAAGATTAGGGCGATGGATATGTTCAGTATAAAATGGTGTTAATGGGCATGCAATTTATTCATTTGTTTAAAATTCATATAAATGTGTAATATAAAACTTGAGACTTAGTTCACGTAAAAAAAAAACAAGATATAGAAGTAATTGATTCTTCAAGAATCAAGATCACAAAAGATGAGACAAAGGCAGTCCCACTGCCTCACACTAGAGTAGACTGAGAAGATATGACAAGTGACAGCAATGTGAGATGGACTTGGGTGAAATCCATAAAAATACTTGAGTTATTAACTCAAGTTTTATTGTACCAAAGTCAACTTCATAATTTATGTAAATGTCCCATGATTTTGTAAGATGACAATGTAGAATTGCAAATCTTCTGTAAGTCTAAAATTATCTAATTTTTTTCAAAAATAGCAAAACATTGAAAAACATTAGACCATGGCTAAAGTTTTAACTGGCTTGTTCAAATATATATCTACTATTAGTATTACAATAGCCTGAAATTTCTTCAAAACCATATTCATGTGAAAATACTTATGTCATAATTCCTGGAAACTGGGAATGTGTTACCTCATGTGAGAGATGAGACTAAACATTCTCTATGGCCTGGTGATACGATGATTCAAATTAAATACATTTTGTTGCTATTGTTTTAGGACAAATTAATCAATTTTATAGCACTTAATTCCTAAAGTCATTATTGACTAAAAGGTATTTCCATTGGCCATTTGTATTTCTTCTTCTGTGAAGTGTCTATTTAGATCCTTTGCCCATTTTTTAATTGGGTTATTTGTTTTCTTGGTTGTGATTTTCTTGAGTTCTTTGTATATCCCAGATATTAGACCTCTATCTGTAGAGTAACTGGCAAAAATCTTCTCCCACTCTGTAGGCTCTCTGTTGAGGTTCTTGACAGTTTCCTTTGCTGCACAGAAGCTCCTCAGTTTAATGCAATCCCATGTATTGATCTTCCTTTGAGTTTCTTGTGCTTTGGAGGTCTTGTAGAGAAAATTTTTACCTGTGCCTATGTATTAAAGTGTTAGTCCTATGCCTTCTTCAAGTAGCTGTAAGGTCTCCGACGTAACTTCCAGGTCCTTGATCCACCTTGAGTTGACTCTTGTGCAGGGTGAGAAAGTGGGGTTTATTTCCAGTTTCCTGCATATGGTTAACCAGTTTTGCCAACACCATTTGTTAAAGAGGCTATCTTTTTTGCAGTGTATGTTTTTGGCTCCTTTGTCAAAAATCAGTTGTCTGTAAGCCTGTGGGTCTGTTTCTGAGTCTTTTATTCTGCTCCATTGGTCTATGTGTCTGTTTTTGTGCCTATACCATACTGTTTTTAATACTGTGGCTTTGTAGTAGAGTTTGAAGTCAGGTATTGTGATACCTCCTGCATGGTTCTTGTTGTTAAGAACTACTTTGGCTATCCTGGACTTTTTGTTGTTCCAGGTGAATTTAAGGACTGATTTTTCTATGTCTGTGAGGAGTGCCCTTGGTAATTTCATGGGTATTGCATTCATTAGCAATCAGAGAGATGCAAATCAAAACCACCTTGAGATTTCACCTAACCCCAGTCAAAATGGCAATCATAAAAAACACGAGCAACAACAACTGCTGGCGAGGATGTGGAGAAGTGGGAACATTGTTGGTGGGACTGCAAACTAGTGCAACCACTTTGGAAAACAGTATGGAGAATCCTCAGACAAATGGGAATGAGCCTACCATATGATCCAGCAATACCACTTCTGGGTATCTACCCAAAAGATGAGAAACCAAACTATCAGACCAACGCATGTGTATCTATGTTTATAGCTGCACAATTCACAATAGCCAAACTATGGAAGCAGCCAAGAAGTCCATCAACAGATGAATGGATTACAAAACTATGGGATATGTACACAGTGGAATTTTACTCAGCCATAAAGAAGAACAAAATCATGTTATTTGCAGGGAAATGGATGGAACTGGAAAACATTATGTTAAGTGAGATTAGCCAGTCACAAAGAGTAAGGAAAGGGATTGACTGGGGGGGGGGGACACCCTAATGTACATCGAGGTTACTCACTAAAATGAACTTGAGAGAGAGGGAGGGCGAAGGAGCAGGGTGGGAATTGGGGGATGGGGTCAAATGAGAAATGTGGGCACATATGTTGTTTTCAATTTGTACCTAACAAAGATGTCTGCTTACAATGTACAAATAATAAAAAAATTTAAAAAAGGTATTTCTTTATTTTTCTTTCCTACTGTTTTGCTAACAAATTGCCACAAGTTGAAAACAGCACAAATTTGTTTTTATGTGTTTTTAATGGTGCATTATAGTCCACATCATAATGTAAATCATGTTGACAATGACATACATGTACACAGCTCTTGGTGCCCTCTCTACCTCCCCATATCCCCCTTTCTCAATACAGAGTACTGAGATTGGCATTATGACTTTTACATATGAACACACAGTCAATGATAGTATTTCCATTAATGAACCTCAGACTCCCCCCTCCCCTTCCTGGCTCTACTGAGGTTTCTCATCCATTATCTGGGGTCTGTCTGGTATCCCAGTTACTTCCTTACTTGTGCATATTAGAGAAAACATATGACCTTTCACTTTCCGTGACTGGCTAATCTCACTTAACATAATGTTCTCCAGGTACTTCCATTTTCCTGCAAATGACATAATTTTTTTCTTCCTTATTGCTGAGTAGAATTCTATTGTGTGTATTTTTCATAATTTTGAAATCCATTCATCTATTGATGGACACCTGGGTTGGTTCTATAATTTGGCTATTGTGAATTGTGCTGCTATGAACATGGGTATGCATATATTACTGTAGTTCTCTGGTTTCAAGCCCGGTGGAAAGATATCCAGGAGTGGTATAGCTGGATTATATGGTGGATCCATTCCAGGTGTTGTAAGAAATCTCCACACTGATCTCCTAGCAGTTGAACTAGTTTGCAAACCCACCGACAGTGTAGAAGAGTTCTTATTTCCCCACATCCTCATCAACACTGTTATTTGACTTCTTGATGATTGCCATTATGATTAGAGTTAGATGAAATCTCAGTGTAGTTTTGATATGCATCTCCCTGATTGCTAATAATGTTGAATATTTTTTCACGTATCCATTGGCTATTAGTATCTCTTCTTTTGTGAAGTGTCTATTCAATTCAGCTGCCCATTTCTTGATTGAGTTATTTGTTTTTCTAGTGTAAAGTCTTTTAAGTTCTTTGTATATTCAGATATTAATCCTCTGTCAGAGATATAGCTGGTAAAGATTTTCTCTCATTCCATAGGCTTTCTTTTTAGATTCTGATGGTTTATTTTGATGTGTAGAAACTATTTTACTTTAATGCCATCCAATTTATTAATTCATGTTTTAATTTCCTGAGCTTTGGGGGTCTTGCTGAGGAAATTTCTATCTGTGCTTATATGGTGGAGTGTTGAACCTATGTCCTCCTTTAGTAGTTTCACCATTTCTGGTCTAAATTCCAGGTTTGATCCATCTTGAGTTGATTCCTGTGCAGGGTGAGAGGTAAGGATTTAGTTCCACAGCTGTAAGAAACTAAATTTGTTTTAAACACATACAGTAGAGAAAAGACAGCCTTTTCAACAAGTTTATTTTCTTACAGTTGTAGATGCACAGAATCAAGTATCAACAGGGACCATGCCCCTCCCTTCTCTCATCTATTCCAGCCTCAAACTCTGCATTTCTTGTCTTCTTAGCTCCTGGCTCCATCTTCAAAGCCAGCTCCATGGTGTCTCCAAATCTCCCTCTGCTTTCCTCATCATGGTATCTTTAATTCTATAGGTCTCTAAGTGTGATACTCCGGCCTCCTTTCTGTCAGAAACTAAAGTGATTACAACTTGGGGGCCACCTGAACAATCCAGGACAATGTCCCCATCTACAAAATTGTTTCCTACTAAATTTTTTAGCCTGTGAATGTAAGCTTTTTAATGAGATGTTAGCATATATGCTGTGGACCTCTATTTAATGTGCAGTTTAAGGACTCATAGTCCTTAATGACTTAAATTTAATACACAGTCATGGCAAAGGTACATTATATGGCAAGAGCATCATAGCTTTTCCCATTTCATAGATGAGACTACTGCAAGCTCATTTCCTAACAAAGATCTATGACTACATTAATGAAAACATCAACTACAACTGCATGTGCATCTGAGAACCTAGCATAATAGGAGTAGAGGTGTGCAAAGTAAAATTGAGAGTAGCAGGAAAAACTGTGTCCCTTGCCCTCTTACAGGGTATAGCACAGGAATGCCATCAAGGATAGCAGTAGGACTGTCATGTGGGAGAAGAAAGATGATAAGGATTCTAGGTGGGGGCCATGCTTGGCTTGATGAAATTCATGTGTTTAGACAGGGCTTGAAGATCTTGAATTAGAGCATCTTTCAACATTTTTTCATTTTATTTAGGAACTTATGCTTCCCTGAGAGATTTTCTCACCACCCCCACTGGACTATACAAAAGCAGAAACTCAGACCTAGAAGCCAGTGGCTCTCCTTTATGGTGCTAAAATATTACCAGCTTATTCTTCATTCAAACAAAGACATTCAGATAGTGTGTTGCTATTTAGAGCCTCTTGTTCAGTATAGAATTAAAAATGAAACTCATAACCTACCCTAACAATGCATCATCTTTAAGACAGAAGTACCTCAGAGCATACCCTTTGGCAATAGGTAAATTTAGTTCCAGAAAAATTTGATTGGATTAACTTGGAATAAAATAAGTCCATGTATGAGTATGGGTAAAGAGAAGCAGAAGAGGAACAACTCCAAATTATTAAGTATTTTTGAATATGTCAGCGCTACACAGTGGGATGTTCATATCCTTTGGCCTTCTATTGTAGCTTCTCTGGTTAACACTTTGTTATGTTAAATGATGTATTTAGTTACCATTTCTCTCTTTCTGTTTCTTCCTCTGGAGCTAGGTAAAATTTTTATCACTGAGTCGTGAAGATACAATTAAATGAGGACAAATGTAATAAAATTAGTGTACTTTATGTGTAGTTTATAAGAGATAACAAAAAATTATGGCTAAGGCCGTTATTAAGAATTTCAAGACAATATTAGGTATCTGTTATGAAGTTAGTCATAGGAAATATAGTGGAAAATTCCCAGGGATGCTAAAATCTAACCCAGTATTTTTGAGGCAAAGAAAAAATTCCTTATTTACTTTCTGGGTTATTTATTTCTAGATTAATAAATATCTATAGATACTAGACTAACCTAAATCACCTTTACTATTTATAACATTCATATAAAATCAAAGTTTTAGTTATTCAAATTTACTACTTCCAAAAACTCAATTCTCTGATTTAAAAGTCGTTTAACAATTTGCACTGAATTGACAAAGAGCACTGAATTGACATAGAGGAACATAAAAGAATATTTTCAGTCCTCAGATGTGATGGATTTGTATTTAGCAAGAAGCTGCTTGTAAGAACAAAAGCCTCTTAGTACTTGAAAAGAGCTAAGTAATTTACATTGTTCTTTATCGAATTTTAGCACAATGGCATTCTTTGTCAACATTTTCATTTTTAAAGTACTTTATAAATGAAAATTCTTATTTGCCCACTTCTCTATTTCTTTTTGTGTATTTCTATTGGTGTATTGTAATTCTATGTCATAGTAAGGTTCAAAGTGAAACATATCACTTGCTATGTTTCCTCCACATCCCACCACATTTCCCCTCTCTGCCCATGTTGGTGAGATTGGTAGTGGTATCTTCATTTATGGATATAGCATTATTCAAATTGTTCTCTTACTTAAGATGTTCACCTCCCCACCTCCCTTTTCACTTAAGCCCCTTGCAGCCTACTGGTCTCTCCATTTATCTGAAGTTTCTTTTGTATCCTATTTTCCTTCTAGCTTCTACATAAGAAAAACTTTCTGAGGTTGGTTGATCTCACCATAATATTTTCCAATTCCATCCATTTTCCTACAAATGACATAATTTTGTTCTTCTTATGGCTGAGTAAAACTTCATTGTGTGTATAAACCACATTTTTATTCATTTATCTGTTGATGGACACCTAGGTTTGTTCCAATATGACTAATGTGAATTAATATTCTGACTTTAACTTTTTGGGAAAGATTCCAAGGAGTGGTATGGCTGGGTCACATGTGTTAAACTCCTATCTCTTGCCTATATGAAAGTAAACCCAAGATGGATCAAAGTTCTAGAAATTAGAATAATTTCTGTATTTATTAATGGAATCTGAATAAAGGAATTCTTGTACCTGGAATATCCAATGCATTCATAAAAAAGTGTTTGCAGTAGCTATGAGTTGATGACATAAGTTATTAGTTATTTTTACAGCAGTAGTATTATTTCTAGAAAATTCAATTTCATGAATAGGTATGAGCTTCATAGTTTTATTATGAATATGTCCATCCATACTGTACAAATGAGGAGGTCTGACTCATTTCTTCTAAATATTTCATAACTGGTAGAACCATGTCTAAACACAAGCCCAATGCTTTTCTCATTATAGTTTATATTCTCAGTCAGAGCCTGCTGAATAGTGAGATTGGCTCATCTGTCTGGTCTTGGTTTTCAAACCTCTGTGAACTGATGTACCAACTCCTTCCTTTTCTCATGGACATTGCAAAGAAACTGCTCACTCTACTAAAGCATCATCAGTGTGGTTGACCACAGATGAGAATCAAGTTGGCAGCTGGCTCAAAATTACCCCCTTATTGAAAAACTATTTCCAAATATATCATGAACAGGAAATAATCCAACTCCTGGCCTGTAAGTTTTCATTAATAAACAGACTGTCAATACATCTGACTTATTGGGAAATATTTCCTTTCTAGAACAGAAATGTGTTCTCATCTGGGGTTTTATTTTCCACTGAATTGCCTGATGGATATGTTATTCTGTATCACCTAAAATGGAAGGGTTATTTTAAAAATAAATGTTTTTTTTTAAATCACCAGTGCTAATGGCACAATAAAATTGACAATTTGAAAATAAAATGTCAGAAATATAAAAAATTAAAGTTCTTATAGCCATATTAACCCACATAGTGTCCAACCTATGGGAGATTTCCTGACCTAAGTAGTAATCTAAAAAACTATTCTGTGAAAACAAGAATAAGAGGTTTTGAACCAATTTTCAAGCCATCACAAGTAGGTCATGATAAATAAGGGCTATGTGCTATTATTGGTACTTCTATCATCAGCTATGGCACAGAGAATTTACTTTGCTGTTGGGGATAAATGAACATGACTCCATGTTTTTCTTCTGTTTCAAATTTGTATTACATTTTCAATTGTCACACAGCAATTGCACAAGTTTATGGAGTGTGTTTTGATATTTCTGTGAATGTATGTATTGCTTGATTATCAAATCAGGGCAATTAGCATGTTGATTGCATTGTTTGGATTTTTTGTTATTCAGTTTTCTTTTCTTAAAAGTAGAGGAAAATTTCTGTGCTGAAGAGCAAAGTAAGACCTGAAATGATAGGCAATATATTGCAAGTTCAAGGTCAGTGGTCACCCCTTTCCCTCAGAAATGAATTTCAATAACATAAACACAATAAAAAAGAAAGGATGTGGCATAATTCAAAATAAGAGAACCAAACATATATCAGCATTACTGTCACTCAGCAGTCTTCAAATTCTCAAAATGTTTTTGAATTTATATTATAACTTCTTAATATATTTAATTCACTTTCAAAAATTTAGCTTAGCAGAATTTGAAATGTGTGATAATTTTGAAAGGATGATAAAAAGGTTTAATAAAATTCTGAAAAAAATATCAAAAGTACTATGAAGATCCACAGGAATTAAACTATCCTTGCTAAATGATCCCATATTTGGCAGCAAGGAGGAAGAGAAGAGAGAAGAGGGTGGAGTTGATGAGAAAGACAGCCAGAGGCATTTATAAGAAAAACAACTCATTCTAGATTTTGCCTTTTTCATCTACAGATTGAAATGGCTTAGGTTAGACCACACGTAGAATATCTTCTGACTCTAGCATCTGATTCTTATTTTATTATGAAAAAAAATGCATTATTTCTAGGTACAAAAAATTCAAACAGATGTTTCTTCCAATTCCAGTTTTTTTTCCTGCTTGTCTTTCTCCTTCCTCTCCCTCCTTACTTTATCTTTGGTTTTCTCTTGGCCTTCCCCTCTTTCTCCTTTTCTATTTTTAATTTTTATGTTCCTCCTGTTTCTCTTTGTTCTTATCTTTCTTCAGAATTTATAAAAATCCCCTATATGTTTTGTTAATCAACTAAAAGAGGATTGATAGCCCAGTCTGAAAATGCTATCTTGTGTGGGTTTTTTTCTCTCTCGCTGTCTCTCTCATTCTATTCTCACTGAATCAAAAATATCCCTATCTAGTTAGTTGCACCCAGTATATTCAACTCTGAGTTACCTCCAAGTTTCTTATAACTTTAATGATTTTTTTTTGGTCTGTGGTCACAGAAGTTTTTCTCACTGCCCTATTTAGTTTTCTGCTGTGCCCCACATTCTAAATGATGAATTCTTTTAGGATCCATGAACTTTCTCTTGTCACATTTATATTTGAGGCACACAGTATTTTATTTAGTAATGTGTCACTTCTTTACTAAAAGTGTTTGAAGCAAGGTGAAGGAAAAGTTTTGAATAATAAAACTAATCAGACTAGAATGAAAATTTTAAAACCTCAGACTTTGAAAAGGAAAAATTAAATTATGTCTGCCACATTATATTTAGTTAACTGTGTGCTCCCTGGCAGCCAAGTTATAAAGTGCTATCTATATGTTGTTCCATTTAAGTTTTTCACTAGGGAGAAGAAACCTGACAATTAAAGCTCTGTGTGCATGTGTATCATTGTCAACACGATTTACATTATGATGTTAGACTATAATGTACCAATAAAAGCACATTTAAAAAAGCTCATTTTATTTCAGAAATATGTGGAATAGAAATTGGTTACATGGTAGCTTTTATAGGTGTGCTATAATATTGGTTGTCATTTTTCATTTTTAATGATCTCATTTTTAAAACAAGTATATTGTAATATCTTAACTCATTGAAGACACTCCTACCAAGAGCAAAACATATTATCCATATTTTGTAGTATTTTCCTTTAATTGTAATATTTATTTTACTATTTTTTTGTGGTTCTGGGAAGTGTACTCAGGGCCATTCTACCTCTAAATTACAACCCTAACCTATTTTTATATATTTTTAAATTTAGAAACGGAGTCTCACTAAGTTGCAGAGGGCCTCCATATTTCTTGCTGAGGTTGGCCTCTAACTTGTGATCCTATTTTCTCAGCCTACCAAGTACTGGGATTATAGGTATGCACCACACATTTAAAAATACTTACTAATATACGGGTGTCCACATTTGTAAGTGAAATGAGAAAGATTGACTTACCCAAACCTACCTTGCAGCTTCATTCCTATGCAATTATTTAAATGAAAAGTTTTGCCTCATTGTAAGTGCCTTATCTCTGCATCATGTGTTAGTACTCTAGTTGCTTAATTCATTATTTTACAGGATGTGTGGGATGCCTGTCTTGAAAGAGGAGCAATTAGCTTCATAACTCACATGCATGCCCACACTCTTTCACACATTACCTCTTTCATCCTTGAGATACACTTTATTTTAACTACAAATTACATAGTCACATTCTATAACAATATAGCTAAAATACTACTGCAGTCAAAAGCAGTTTAATTGTGTTTCCTCTAAGTGAACTGCCGGATGATATTGTTTTGTTGTTGTGCTACTTATTTTCATCATTGCATCCTCAGGTTCAGAAACACTTCCTGGGCCACTGTCGATGCTCAGTAAGAGACTGTTGAATTAATAAGATTCCTTTCAGAACCTCTCCATTTTGGCCCAATTTTTCCTTTGCAACATCTAGGTATGTATGTTTTCATTTTTCAAAAGCACGACCTGATTTTTTTTCTTATTGATGTTATATTTGTATGGAGACATTTACCTGATTGCTTTAGATGAAACCAACAACTCCCAAGATTGTCATATTAACAAATTTTAATAAGTGAAGGTAATATAAGCATCTGAAAACATGTGCAAAAGACAGCCACATGTGGGAAATGAATACAATTACTGATTTTTAATTTTTTTAATCTAAGCATAAACTCAGTCACCTGCATGGATTTATTTATGTAATTACTCATTTAGTAAGCAAAAGTTTGAGTGTGTATAGTGTGTGCCAGGCACTGTGCTTACATTGAGAGTTAAAGTGACAGTCCTTCAGACATTTGCAGTTATGTAAAAGAGACATGTAAGAAATCAAGCAAATGCACTGAAAATGTGTTCAGTAAATAGTGATAAAAAGAGAAAAGAACCTGGGTCTACATTGCTGGAGATCATCTTGGAGAGTTTGTCACATAGACAATCACATTGATCATAAAGTTAGCAAAGGATCAGTGAACAATCCAGAACCTGGAAGAACAAAGTCAAAAGCAAGAATTCATGAAATTTGAGTTTTATAGCATACAAAAAAAAATACAGTGCAGGGTGGTTGGTTAGAGCATAAGCTTCTAAGGAGAAAGACTAAAAGGGGCCTTGGAAGCCAGTTAAGATAATTTTCTTTTTTAAAATATGTAAACAAGTTTTTATTTTTCAGATGAAAATTCACATTGATTACACAATGTTAATAAAATAAAATATCTATATTTATACCGTACTTAGTATGAAAACACAATCTGAACAATTTAGTTTTATTTTAGAAATGCAACATTACTGAAATTTAAAGCAAATTTGATGTAGTTGTTAATGTGATAGACTAAGAAAATATAACATGAAAAATCTCAAACAACAAAACACATTTTATAAATCTTCCACTTCTATTTATGATTATACTTCTAGCATTAAGAAGATATTAAAAAGAATTTATCAAAATTTTATAATGTGATATTATTAATAGTAAATTTCTAAAACTATGTCTTTATTTACCACAAAAGCCCAAATATGGCAATATGTTTTATTTATTTATTTATTTTATTTTTTCTAAGAAAAATATTTGTATTTAAGAAATCTCACTAGGCAGCTTTATGTAAGGTGTTCTGGAAGTTGAAAGACTGAAAATAGAGACATCAAGAAGCCATTGAACTAGGCTAGGAGAGGACAATGAAAGCTCTGCACTTAGACATCATTGGCAGAGCTGTAGATAAGTGGGTAGAACTGAGAATTAAATGGGAAGCTGAAGGCAACATACACACACACACACACACACACATTAAAAAGAATCAGAAATGAAAAGAAATGTTAGTTTAGAATATGTAATTTAGGTTTACTCTGTGATTCAGCTCACTTTTAATACTGAATGCAATGATGTATATAGTCCATCAGTGAACGTTGACTGTGTGCTCATGAAAAAATGGAGAAGGTCACCATGGCTGTCCCCAGGAACCTTTCTCCTAGAGAACACAGCAGCTTCATTTTTAGAAAACTTTTGTTTTCTTCCATTGATGTGTTCCATTAAATTCATTCTCTACACCAAAGCAAAAATAAGCAAAAAATACCATGGAGGTGTGTATCTCTCTGCATGTGCTCATTCTGACCTAGGCCTCATTTTAAAATTCTTTATTACCACAAAATTAACACCTCAGCAGGTTTCACACCAATTAATTTTAGGACGAAAAATAGTCATTAATGAATAAAGTCCCTGCGTATATATTCCAATTTAAGGTTGTGAAATGGTGGAAGAGAAACAACCCACCAGAAGGAGGCATCTGGGAGGGCATGACAATCTAACAGGAGCTGGAGTAAATTGCATGCTCCATTGGAGGTGGATTTTCATCCCCATATCAATAGATTCTGGGAGATAAAGTTAGGGACTCAATCTTCCATCTTGTTGTGCAGGATCTGAATATTGTATGACATAGAATAAACAGAGTGTCTCTGATGGCATTTTGTCTCAAATGAAGTTATGCTAGAGAGCAATCCCTTCTCCTCACTCACTCTGTTTAGTTGGAGTCTAGGCAAAAAGCTAAAATAATAATAATAATAATAATAATAATAATAATAATAATAATAAATAAAATAATAATAGTGATAATAAAACAGCTCCTACTTTGCAAAAGCTGGTAGGTGTACATGAGATTATTGTGGCATAGGAAGGAATCTTACATTTTCCCTACCCAGGAGCAAGGTTGGGCTCTTGGATCAGCAGAGTGATTGACAACCTGTCACCTGGAAGTTTGAACATGACTTATTATGTACCCCCCCTCTCACACATACACCCAAGTTTGTATGATGTACAAGGAAAATTAGACAGGGAATGGAAATGGACTGGATGGATTCATTATCTATAAAATTCCCTTTTTTTTTTTTTTTGCGGTACTGGGGATTGAACTCAGGGGTGTTTTACCTCCGAGCTATACCCCCAGCCCTATTTTTTATTCTTTATTTTGAAACCAAGTCTCACTAAATTGCAGAGGGCCTCACTAGGTAGCTGAAGCTGGCCTCGAACCAGGATCTTCTGGTTTCAGCCTCCCGAATGTTAGGATTACAAGCATGCACCACCACGCCCGGCTTAAAGTTCCCATTTTTCATTAAGTGTTGTGAGGCTGAGTGATATCATAAGATTTTTAGTGCAGGAGGAACAGGATATTAAAAATAATAAAGATAAGTAGTCCCACCACTCAGGAGAGGTGTTTTTCTAAAGAATGCAGATTCATTAGCATCTGTGACTATGCAGTTTAGATGACAGTGATCACAGATTTCTCAGCCTTGGTTTTGATATAATGCATTTTGTTGAGAATTTTTAAGGGTATTTGAACTTATGTTTTGGAACAAATGAGGTTTCTGCTACACTTATGTGCATGTGTCAGTCAGGACCTGTAAGAATCCTAAGGAATTATGTGCTATCTCAATGTTATGCAAATTATTTTTATCTTCCTGGCCTGGGCAAAATGTGTCTGATCAGGATTGTTTGAATCAAAAGCTGCACAGAACACTACTGACACTAATTCAGAAATGGTTAATTCAAGTGTATTTTTACATGAAAAGGAAATTACCAACATTATTTTCCCTTAATTTGGTAAACATTTCTTCCATGATTTGGATATGCTTTTAAGCTATTGAGATAATATATTGCTTGATCAGGGAGAACAAAGGAGACCACTATGTGGTGGCTCAGTGCTTTGGCACTGGGCTGTGGAGCCAGGCTGTGGAGCTGGGACCTGGAGCTGTGGCGGCCAGCCAGACACTGGGATCTACAAACACTGCAGTGGACCAGCCACCAGACCAGGTGTGGAGTGAGCACCCCCAGGACCCCACACCCTACCCAGGCGGGGATTCCCGCTCTAGCCACAGTGACCGGAACATGTGGAATGATCAGTGTAAGCTCCAGTGGGACCACCGCAGAGCACCTCTCAGCAAACACAACTTCTTGAAAGAAGAAAAGAGGAATAGAGAGACACAGATCCCAGGGAAAACAAGGGAACTGTCAGGCGCCACAAACTGGCAGGCACCATGAAATGGCGGCCGCCCCCTTGTGTGCCACCTCCTCCCAGCCAACATTCTGCAGATATCCAGAACTCCATTGACCTATTGTGCCCCCAGGGACCAGAGGTGGAGCAAGCAATAACAGAACTCCGAGCAGCAGGGATCTGTAAGTTGGATAGCACCCCAGGGGTGTGGGGGTGCATATACAAAGGACAGACTCAGTCACCTGCCATTCTAGTGATTAGACAGGAACAGAAGTGCAGGAAAACCCAGTGTACACAGGGCATCTGAAAAGGCCTGGCATTTAGACTGCACTCCCACCATCAGCAAAGGCAGAGAGAGAGACACAGACAGGCCCTATGGAGAGTCCAGAGACATAAACTAGCAGCAGGAGAAGCACCAATGAAACCCCCTACCTGCACTGACAGAGCAAATAAAAATGCCAGAGATACACTCAAAAATTTAAGCTCGGTACTTATGAACTAGCAGGGTGTTTGTTGTTGTTGCTTATTTTTGTTTTTAGGTTTTGGATTTTTTTTTTTTGGTGTTAAGTTTTAGCTATTTTTACTCTGTTTTCATTTTGTATTGCCCTGATTTATTTATGTTTGTTTGGATGATTGGTTGCTTTGTTATTTCTTGCTTAGTTTGTTGAATCTCCTTCTTATCCCTTTTACAAGCTTCCCACCTCTCTTCCTTCTATATTCTTCTCCTCAACACTGTACCTCCTATCTTTTCTTTTTCTTTTTTTCCTGTCTCATATCAAGACCATCTCATATTGCCACACTCAAAAGTCTATATTGACTACCAGAATCTCCTGACATATCTACCATCTCTAATATTTAAAATATATCACCTCAACACACTCAACCTCTTATTCTTCTGGAACATACCCTCTTCTTTACCCTATTCCTTCATTCATCACTGTGACCTCTCACTCAACCTTTATCACTGAACACAACCTGTCCTTGTATAGACCATCAGACACCTCTAAATCCACACTGCAGAGATTGGGCAAGAAAAATTGCAAAAGCAGCAAAGATATAAATTTAACAACAGGGGAACCATGGGAAGGAAAAATAATAAAGAAATGATAAGCTACCACAATCCCTCAATAACAGATTTTACCAACCCAGAATGGCAGAGATTTCCAGAAGAACAATTCAGAGCTTTAATACTAGAAACAATACAGAATTTCCAGAAAGAATGTAGGGAGACCTGGAAAAAAATAAAGGAAGAAATAAAGGAACAAATAAACAAATAATTCGATGACCTGAAAAGGAACCATAGAGAAGTATTGAAGGAAGTGAAAGATGAAATAATCGAAATGAAAGCATCAATACAAACTATAAACAGCAGATTATATCACATGAAAAATAGAATATCACTCTTAGAGGATGACCATACCAAAAATGAATCTATAGTACATAACCTAGAAAAAATATGACAGTATGAATTGGATATCAAAGAGATCTGGGCCAATTTTAAAAGAGCTCACCTAAGAATAATAGGCATAGAAGAAGGATAAGAATTTGAAACTTATGGAATAAACAATCTCTTCAAAGAAGTAATATCAGAGAATTTTCCAAACATAGAAAGAGAGGTTGACACACAGGTATGGGAAACATACAGAACTCCCTCAAGACAAGACCAAAGAAAAGGTTCACCACACCACATAAAAATCAAGTTGAGTAATGTAGAGGCTAAGGAGAGAATTTTAAAGGCAACAAAAGTAAAAGGCCAAGTGACATTTAGAGGCAAATGAATTAGAATCACTCCAGACCTCCCAAATCAAGTCATGAAGGCCAGGAGAGGTTGGAGTAATGTACTCCAAACTCTGAAAGAAACTAACTTGCAGCCAAGATTCTCATACCCAGAAAAACTCTCTCTTAATATTTATGGGGATATAAATATCAGCCATGACAAACAGAAGCTGAAAGAATTTATGTCTTCCAAACCAGCACTAGAGAAAGTACTCAAAGAGATTAACTACAAAGAAGAACTAAAGAGTAAACGTCAGAACCAGAGAAACAATAATTTCCAGGAAGCAAACAACTAATCAAAGAAGAATAAACACCACTGAAAACAAAAGTCAAAACTCAAAATGTTAGGAATTAAAAATCATCTCTCAATAATCATAATGAATATAAATGGTCTCAATTCCCCAATAAAAAGTCACAGGGTGGCAAAATGGATCAAAACGCAGAATCCATCTATATGCTGCCTACAAGAAACAAATCTTATAAGCAATGATTCCCACAAACTAAAGGTGAAGGGCTGGACTAAGGTAATCCATGCCAATGGAACCCTAAGACAAGCAGGAGTAGCAACCATGATAGCAGATAAATTAGACTTCAAGCCCAAGCTTATCAGAAGAGACAAAGCAGGTCATTTTTTACTAGTAAAAGGAACAATCCAGCAAGAGGAAATAACAATTATTAACATCTATGCCCCAAATGTAGGTGCAGCCACTTTCATAAAACAAACTCTGTGTGTTATAAAGACACACATAGATCCCAACACACTAATACTGGGAGACTTCAATATTCCTCTTACATCTCTAGATCATTCTTCTAAACAAAAGGTCAGTAGAGACGCCTCAGATCTAAAGAATATCATAAACCAAATGGACCTATAAGACACATACAGACTATTTCACCCAACTACAGCTGAATTCACATTTTTCTCAGCTGCTCATGGAACCTTCTCCAAAATAGAGCACATTATAGGCCACAAAGCGAGCACTGGCAAATTCAAAAAATGTAACATAATTCCCTGCATCTTTTCAGGCCACAATGGAGTGAAACTAGAAATAAACTCCAAGAAGACCCAAAGTACTGTGTAAATGCATGGAGACTGAACACCACATTGCTGAATGAAGAGTGGGTCATAGAAGAAGTAAGGGGAGAAATTAAAAAGTTCCTAGAAACAGAATGAAAACAGAGACACAACATATCAAAACCTCTGGGACATCTGAGTGCCTACATAAGAAGAACAGAAAATCACCAAATAAATAACCTAATGACACAGCTCAAAACCCTTGAAAAACAAGAACAGTCTAACCTCAAAGCCAGTAGAATACAGGAAATTATGAAAATCAGATCATAAATTAATGAAAGAGAGAATAAAAAAATACAGAAAATAAACAAAACCAAAAGCTGGTTTCTTGAAAAAATAAACAAGATAGATAATCCATTGGCCAACCTAACCAAAAGAAAGAGAGAATCAACCCAAATTACCAATATAAGGGATGAAAAAGGTGATATTACCACTGACAGTATGGAAATACAGAGGATAATCAGAAACTGTTTTGAAAAACTATACTCCAACAAAATGGAAAATCTAGAAGAATTGACAAATTTCTAGACACCTAGATCCTCCTTAAATTGTGTCAATATGAGATATAGAAAACTTAAACCAACCAATAGCAATAGAAGAGATCGAAACAGCAATAAAGATTCTACCATCAAAAAAAAGCCCAGGGCCAGATGGTTTTCCAAGTGAATTTTATAAAACATTTATAGAAGAGCTAATCCTAATACTCCTCAGACTATTCCATGAAATAGAAAGAAATGGGACCCTCCCAAACACATTCTATGAATCCAACATCACGTTAATACCAAAACCAAATAAAGACAGCTCTAGAAAAGAAAACTATAGGCCTATATCATTGATGAACTTAGATGCAAAACTGCTAAACAATATACTAGCAATGCACATCAAAACCACATCAAGAAAATTGTACACCATGACCAAGTTGGGTTCATCCTAGGTATGCAAGGCTGGTTCAACATATGAAAAACAATCCAGGTAATTTACCACATAAACAGAATCAAAGACAAAAATCACATGATTATCTCAATTGATACTGAAAAAGCATTTGACAAGATCCCACACCCATTCATGCTAAAAGCACTGGAGAGAATTGGAATAGAAGGAATGTACCTCAACATCATACAGGCAATATACAATAGGCCCACAGCCAATATCATATTAAATGGAGAGAAACTGCAAGAGTTCCCACTTAAAGCAGGAACAAGACAAGATGTCCATTTTCACCTCTTCTGTTCAATATAGTAATTGACACTCTAGCCAGCGCTATAAGGCAAGAGAAGGAAATCAAAGGGGTAAAAATAGGGAAAGAACTAAACCAATCCCTTTTTGCAGATGACATGGTACTATACTTAGAAGACACAACAAACTCAACCAAAAAACTTATAGAACTAATCAACAAATTCAGCAAAGTGTCTGGATACAAAATCAATCCTAAAAAATCAGAAGCTTTTCTGTATGCCAACCATAAAGCCACCAAAAAAGAAATCCAGAAAAGATTTCCACTCACAATAGCACCCTGAAAAATGAAATACTTAGGGATAAACCGAACCAAGGAGGTAAAAGACCTCTAAAAGAAAAACTATAAAAAGTTGAAAAAAGAAATTGATGAAGACTTCAGAAGATGGAAGGATCTACCATGCTCTTGGATAGGCAGAATAAATATCATCAAAATGGCCATCCTCCAAAACTGATCTACATGAAAATACCAAGATCGCTCCTCACAGACATAGAAAAATCAGTCCTTAAATTCATCTGGAAAAACAAAAAGGGCCGGGCGTGGTGGCGCATGCTTGTAATTCCAGCATTCAGGAGGCTGAGACCGGAGGATCCGGGTTCGCGGCCAGCCTCAGCTACTTAGTGAGGCACTCCGCAACTTAGTGAGACTTGGTTTCAAAATAAAGAATACAAAATGGGGCTGGGGGTATAGCTTGGAGGTAGAAAGCCCCTGAGTTCAATCCCCAGTACCGAAAAAAAAAAAAAAAAAAAAAAAAGGCCAGGATAGCAAGTAGTTCTTAGCAATAAAAACCATGCAGGAGGTATCACAATACCTGACTTCAAACTCTACTACAAAGCCACAGTAATAAAAAAGCATGGTATTGGCACAAAAACAGACACATAGACCAATGGAGCAGAATAGAAGACTCAGAAACAGACCCACGTGCTTACAGTCAATTGAATATTGACAAAGGAGCCAAAAATATACACTGGAAAAAAGATAGCCTCTTTAACAAATGGTGTTGGCAAAACTGGTTAAACATATTCAGGAAAATGGAAATAAACCCCACTTTCTCACCCTGCACAAGAGTCAACTCAAGGTGGATCAAAAAACTGGAAGTTAGGCCAGAGACTTTTCAGTTACTTGAAGAGGGCATAGGTCCAACACTTCAACATATAAAACAGGACAGGTAAAAACTTTCTCAACAAGATCCCAAAAGCACAAGCAACTCAAAGGAAGATCAATACATGGGATTGCATTAAACTGAAGAGCTTCTGTGCAGCAAAGGAAACTGTCAAGAACCTCAACAGAAAGCCTACAGAGTGGGAGAAAATTTTTGCCAGTTACTCTTCAGATAGAGGTCTAAAATCTAGGATATACAGAGAACTCAAGAAAATCACAGCTAAGAAAACAAATAACCCAATCAAAAAATGGGCAAAGGATATAAATAAACACTTCACAAATGAAGAAATACAAATAGCCAATAAATGTATGAGGAAATGTTTCACATCCTTGTCAATCAGAGAGATGCAAATAAAAACTACCTTGAGATTTCACATAACTCCAATCAGAATGGGAATCATAAAAAACATGAACAACAATTGCTGGCGAGAGTGTGGAGAAGTGGTAACCATAATACATTGTTGGTGGGATTGCAAATTAGTGCAACTACTTTGGAAAACAATATGGAGGACCCTCAGATGTATGGGAATGAACCTACCATATGATCCAGCAACACCACTTCTGGTTATCTACCCAAAGGAATGGAAACTAAAGTATCAGACTGATGCATATGTATCTATGTTTATAGCTGCACAATTTACAATAGTCAATTATGGAAGCAGCGAAGATGTCCATCAACAGATGAATGGATTACAAAGGTATGGGATATGTACCCAATGGAATTTTACTCAGCCATAAAAAAGTACAAAATCATGTTATTTGCAGGGAATTGGATGTGACTGGAAAACATTATGTTAAGTGAGATTAGTCAGTCAGAAAGACTAAAGAAGCATATGTTCTCCCTGATGTTAGGGAGAAGGTGGGGCATAAGAGGGTCTCCAGATGAAAAAGGAGAGACCCTTGATAAGCAAAGAAGTTGACTTAACTGAAGGGGATGGACTGAGGGGGCACCCTAATGCGCACGATGTACTTACAAAATTATATCAAGGTCACTCACTAAACTGAACTTGAGAGGGAGGGAGGGTGAAGGAACTGGGTGGGAATTGGGGAAGGGGTCAAATGAGAAATGTGTGCACATATGTCGCAATCAACTTGTACCTAAAAAAAAGTATGCTTACAATGCATGAATTATTGCAATTAAAAAAGGATTCCCCAATAAAACTGTAAAATCAAATCACTATGAGAGCATTTCTATGCTGCAGAAAATAGAAGTACATGAGTGGTCTGCTAAGTAACTATTCTTGGTGACATCAGAAGTATAATAAATTAATAGTGATAATGGGGGAATGGCAGTTGTACAAATTTTATAATGAGAATTGTATCAATCTTGAAAATTTTAGACCTTCACAACTGGTATCTTGGTATCCATTTGTTGCAATGCCATTTGCTGAAATGAACCCCCCCCACGTTTAATAGTCTTGACTTCTCTACTGGAAAACAATTGAACATGAATGGACTGAAATATTCATACTCTTAGTGGCTGGAGAAGTGAGAGGTGTAAGAGCTGAGACCATGCACACATGGTTAATGCGAAAGGCTTCCTTTCATAAAATGAGGATGACATGAGTCTGTATCCTGTTTTTCTCTAGTTTAATATAATAAACCATTTATGTAAATCTCTTAAATATTCATTGGTAGCTCATTTCTTTCTTTGTTATTGGTGCATTGTAATCAAACATCCTAATACAGTTCAGGGTGATAAAGGCACACAGCATTCATTGAGTTCTCCCCCAGTTACCACCCAATTCCTTCTCCCTCCCCACCTTCACTTGCAGGACATCATGATTGACATAAGCTTGTATATGTACATCATGTCTATTGAAGTGTTTCCTTTTTCAAATCTTTCTTCCCCTCCTGCTTCCCTCAGTTAGGTCCCTTCCTTCACATCACTAAGGTTTCTCCTCCTTTGTCTGGAGTCCCTTCTGTGTCTCAATTTCTCCGTAGATTCTGCATCTGAGAGTGAATAACCAACCTTTCACTTTTTGTGACTGACTAATTTCACTTAGCATAATATTCTCCAATTCCATCTATTTTCCTGAAAAGTAATGATTTTTTTGCTTGTTTTCAGGCAATTTGCTATTTTACAATGTTTGTTTCAGAAGCACATTTTACTCATTTGTTCTAAAATCCCAGACTGATACATGGTAGGTGCTTAACTCTTAATTAGTGAATAAATAATAACTTTTCTTGTTTGATATTATGTGCAAGTCTCTCTTCACTTGGAGACTTTGAAACCAAGAGAAATTCTTTATAACTTGTCCAAGATTGCACAGCAAACACCTAAACTTGTAATTTCTACATGAGCTTGCCTACCTCCTTTCTACAAAGTGAAAGGGTCTGGGAGGAAAGGAGGGAGGGAAAAAGGAAAGAGGGAAGGAAGGAAAGAAGGAAGGAAGGAAAGAAGGAAGGAAGACAAGGGAGGGTTGATACTTTGTTCTTTAGTAACTAAATTAAATAATTTTGGGACTTCTTACCTGGCTTTGAACTCTCTGTTCAGAGTTTTGAGATATATTTTTCGCTCAGTACACAAAAGTATTATACATCCAAGCATTATAAAACCATTAGGTAAGTTAGGAAAAGTGTAAAAGTATGAATAATGTTAGATATAATAGATATTTAATATTGTTTCATTTCTCCTCTGTAACACAAATCATTTTATAAGATTCACCTGTGTAGAGCTCTTAGAAGTGGATTATTTTATGGACTTGAATTTTCTAATAAACAAAACATCTGATGGATTTAATTCTCATATATATATAGTACACTTTAATCTGGAAAAAAAATTTTTAAACAGAACTGATGCTTTAGTATCTGTTGATCATCAATATGAATGATATTTTTATTTTTTATTTTATTTTGCGGTACTGGGGATTGAACTCAGGGGCATTCTACCTCCGAGCTACACCCCCAGCCCTATTTTTTATTCTTTATTTTGAAACCGAGTCTCACTAGGTTGCGGAGTGCCTCACTAGGTAGCTGAGGCTGGCCGCGAACCCAGATCCTCCGGTCTCAGCCTCCCAAATGCTGGGATTACAAGCGTGTGCCACCATGCCCGGCTTATGAATGATATTTTAAAAATTATTTATTTATATTTTTGATGCTGGGGATTGATCCCAGGGGCATTCTATCTCTGAGCTACAACTCCAGACCTTTTATTTTTTATTTTGAAACAGGGTCTGGATAAGTTGTTGAGGCTGGCCTTGAACTTGTGATCCTCCTATATTAGCTTCCCAAGTACTGGGATTATAGGCATGCACCACTATGCCCAGTTTAAAATAACATTTTAATGTGGAGAAAAGAGGGCGAAGACATGTTTCTCTACATTAAGGGCCTCAGAATTTATTGTACTTATGACTTTTATTACCTTTTGTTGCTCTGCTTATACCATGAGGCTGCCCATTGTTAAAGTCAACTGCTGACAAGTTCCCTCTTCAAGCCTCTGGCACATTTATGTACCTGCGATGATCCACAAAAGTTTTATAATCCTGTCAGGACTATGTGCAAATTAGTAACATAAAGTTCTTCGATAAACCACTAATGACACTTTAGCCTATGCATTTCACTAGTCCACTGGTATTGCCTAGTTTTTGAATATTAGCTTCACAGGTACATGAGGTTCCAAAAGGACTAGAGTATGCATAGATAATTTCTTTAGTCTTCTTTCTCTAATGTCATTTCTAATCTCTTGTGTAACAATAGTATTAGCAGAAATAATTGCTATCTATTAAATTCTTACTAGGGAGAACAGTACTATACATTTTATAAGATTGTATCAACTCTTAAATTCCTGCAAAATAAGTAAGACTATTTTTGTTTGAAAAATGAAAAAAAATTAAAATATTCAACATAACATAGAAAAATGATAGCAGACCTGATCATGCTCTTTTCGTTTCTGTTAAGTTTATGTATTAAAATAAACATATACCTATATATACACATATATGCATAAGTTGATCCTTCTTTGGGCTATTTTACCTGTAAGATAACATCTCTGGGAATCACAATGGTAATAGAAAGTTTGTACAGTACAGCCATAATGTGTGTACAGTACAGCTAAACCAAACAGTGGAATTCAATTTCTATCCCCTCTCCCCAGTCTAGAATTTGAATTCCTATTCACTGCATAGTAGATTTGGGAATATCACAGTCTTATTTTTTTTAAATTAGGCTATCCATAGAAGAAAAAGCAGTACTTTATTTTCTTTACTTGAAAATATGTTCAGAACTGTGGTTTCATAAATATCCATCTTTGCATCTCATTTTTATGATGATCTAATGGACACAGAAGTCACTGAGTATTACTAAAACACTTCCATGCCAAAAAACACCACATAACTCAGGAAACTTGATCTAAAATTATTATTATTTTAAGTGTTATTACTTTTGTAGCTACATGAATGGCTGTGGTGCTTTGCAGTGCATAAAATACATGTTATTAGACTAGCAATGGATTTCAGGCACTTAATAAATGAGGACAAGGTTTCTTTTAAAGGACAGGAATGAAAGAGTAGAATCAGGCAATGCAGTTCTAAAGTTGGGACAATACTAAGAGAGCAGATTTATTCAAGCATTTCACTGTTGTTTAGGGCATAAGAAACAGTCAAGTCACGCAAGCCAAAACCCACTCTATTAAAAATTCACTATTGTGACTTCATTGCTTGGGTACAGTAGAACATGAGTACAATTCCATCTTAGCACCTTAATGCCCACCCTCCTGGACTTTTCCCACCCTTCCCAAGACTCCTCTTGGAGACTCAGTTTTTCCTCCTTATCCCCATCCTACTTTCCTCTTCCTCCCTCTAGGCCCTGTCACAGTTTCCTGTGGGCTCCTGTGAGCTCTGACGGGGTCTTTAATAATTTCTACTTTTCCAATTTTTCACTGTCATTTTATGGTAATTCCTTCACCCATACCTACCTTCAAGTCATATTAAGTTCACTGTAGCTGCTTAATGATCACTTGAAATCCTAAATTTCCTGTGCTGCCTTCCAGTTCTGTGAATGGACATGCAGCACCTTTTTACCTGTTCATCCCATGATTTTGTTTCTCTCTGCCTTCTCCTTAAGCCCTCTCAAACATTATCACAAACCTCAGCCAGCAGCACTCAGGTTGGCAAACATCACTTAATGACCTCTACTCTCACTTTTTCTGCAGTCTTCCTCATCACACTGTCATTAATATGAACAGATTTCCCCTGTTCTTGGAAATACTAACAAGGAAAGTATCTTTCTGGGTTCCCCACACCTGTGATTATGACCACTTCAAGGCAGGGTCCTCATTCCACTCAGAAATGAGAACTGAATGCACATAGTTTATTCAGAAGATGCAGGGAGAGGAGAAGATGAAGCTGAGAAGAGTAAAGAGGAAATAATGGGTCACTTTCAGCAGTGCCAATGTCGAAGGTCCCTGGGAGTCAGAGTGACAGCAAGGAGGCCAACTACATGGTGTGGAACCCATAGCATTGGCTCAAGTCTTATCTCTCCTGAATTACCCCTGTGATGGGAAAAAGAGTATGGAATATACCTGAAGTCTCTTTTATTTCCCAATTTCTCTCTATCTTCCTTATATGAGCAAAAACACATGGTCTTTTACTTTCTCATGCTGGATAATCTGGCTTGGCATTATTATGCATAATTACAATGCACCAATATAAAACAAAGATAGTGAATTACAGTAACAACAACAACAACAACAAAAGAATATGGCATCTTCCTAGCTTCCCTAGTGGTCTTCACACATTGCACAAAACATATGTCCTGTTACAAATTAATTTTATTAGATTTCAACTGATAAAATATATGAGACTTATAAATATGATAAACACAAGATATCTGTGAAAGCCCTTACTACATGTATTTTGTAGTGTTATTATTTAACCCAACATTACCCTGCACTTTAACAACAGAACCTCCTATCAGAGCTGCTAGCCATTACCTTAGCACATAGGTCTGAATGCTTTATGAGTTGGATCTGAAATGTCCCCCAAAAGCTCAGGTGTTGGAAGCATGGTCACCAATGCAATGAGGTTCAGAGTCTGGGTTTTAAGACAGTGATTTGAGCATGAGGGCTCTTATCTCATCAGTGGATTGATCCATTGAATTATTGGGATATGAGTCCTAGTTGCAGTAAGTAGATCACTGGGGGCTTGCCATGGAAGAGGTTCTCTTTCCCGGTCCCCTACACCTCTCTCTTTCATGGCTGCCATGAACTGAGCAGCTTTTCTTCACTATGCCCTTCTGCATGATGACATAGAGCAAAAGAACTGGCTCACTGTGGACTGAGACCTCTGAAACTGTGAGTCAGTATTTTATGGTAAAATATAGGATATCCCCTATATGATTTAATGTTCAGAGTTGATATAATCAAGTCATGAGGGAACTGTGCTTTTGTTTATGAATCCACTTGCTTGACTGCTCTCACTTTCAGCTTCCATGATGTGAGAGCAGAGCCCTTGCTCTCCAACTCTTTGTTTCCCACTAACATGCCCT
>PVLC010006423.1:52500-69444 GCA_004027655.1 Graphiurus murinus
GGGAAACAGACAGGAGGATCACAGGTTTGAGGCAATTTAGTGTAAAAAATAAGATAGGGCTGGAGATGTGGCTTCAAGGTAGAAGTCCCCTGAGTTCAGTATCCAGTACTGAATACATATATATTTTTAAATTTTATTGATGAGTTTTACCAGTATGTGTTATTTATTTTTCTTCCAAATATACTTAAGATCTCTTAAATCCTATATCTTTTTCCCAGGTGATCTAACAACAATATCATCCATCAGTTCCATCCACTACTTTCTCTTGCTACAGCAGTCCACCAGCTTCCCTGGGCCAATTTTTCTCTACAGATCCTAAAATGTACTCATCCTCATTCCCCTTTGCCACTTCACTGTGTGGTAGGTATCCTTTGTTCTCTTTATCCTATATTTACTCCTTTCAAAATGCTACTTATCTGTTGTCTTCAAATAAAATATGTGGTAGCTTTTTAAGCAGAGATTGGTATTGGAGGGGAAAAGGAATATTTTTCCCTCCTCTTTCCAGGAGTTCATGGCTGAGGTGCTTATAACAAATGGCAGATACACAAGAGAACAAGATAACTTTATTAATATAAGTTTGATGGGACATGGAATCCACCCATGAGAAAAATAAAACCCACAGAAAGGGCTAAGTCTTTCTGTTTCTAAACATGGGCTGATGGAGAGTGGAACATTATGAGGAAATATGATTGGAAAGCAGAAGCATGTGATCTAATGGTGACAATCTGGGATTTACCTGTTCCGGGTTTTTTGCCCTCTCTGGGTCATTGGTTCTTTCCTCCAGGTATAAAAGAGGGCAGGTCAGAAATGAGGGTCCTATGGTCTTGTCAGGGATGAAGAGCCGGATCATAGAGCAACCTTCCTGTTTTTATGATTTTCTCCAAGGCTAACGCATCATACTTTGACACCCCATGTCCTAAACTCCATCTGTATTCATATTTTGGAGGGGAAGTATTGGAGATTGGACACAGCAGCATTCTACCCCAAAGTTATACCACAAACCCTTATTACTTTTATTTTTAAACAGGGTCTCGCTAAGTTACTAAGAGTCTTGCAAAGTTGTTGAAGCTGGCCTTGAACCTGCTGTACTCCTTTCTCAGACTCTTAAATATGAGATTACAAGTGTGCAATCCCATACCCATCCAATATATTTGTTTGAAAATTCACAAATTTGAAAATATATTAATTTTTAAAAAATTAATAATTCAGCCCAATACAGAATTCTACAGGCAAAAAATATTTTCCTTAAAATTCTGGATATATTTCTTTCCTAGAACCCTTGTCACTGTTGCACAATCTGGTGATGTCTGCTTAGAAACATTTATTGATATGGGATACTTACTCATGTAACCCTATATATGTATGAACTTGTACATTGACACCCTTGATCAACATCACACAGTATTTGTGGTTTATCATATGCAGAAAATGGACCCTAGAAAATATCATGTAACAGATTCAAAGATGTATTTGTTATGAGGTAGGACCACTGGGGGAGACTTACTCAAATAGTGAAAAGAAAATCTTTATTAACCGTCTGGGACCCCACTGGGCATTGAACATGAGTGCAGTGCTGAATGGCCATTTTGGGCTACTTTTATATAGACAAACCATAAGTTTAGGGTGGAAAGTTTAGGTTCTCACAGTAGAGTGGCAAAACAGAGGTGGTAGCCAAGCACAATGTTCAGAAGCCACAAAATAGTGTTGTGCATAAGTTCAATAAACCAGGTCAATCCCTTCTATTACTCACATATCTTGGCTGTGACAAAGATGGAAAATTCTTAATGGGCTCTTCCTGCAGGTGCAAGTCAAGTAGAAATTACAGAAGCCAAACAAGCAGTTATGCATGACTTGCTGGTTCACCCAGAGTAGCAACATGGTGTTACTTATGCTAAGGCTAAGGCCTCAGGTTAGCCCATAATGCTTTATTTGAAGAAGGCATCAGAGACAATATTTGAGGCAGTGTTCAAAATTGGTAATCACAGGAGTATGGAAGGTAAGACCATTGTAGTAGGTTTGCATTTCTGGCTCCATAATGTACTAGCTCTGTGATAATGGGCAGAAAAGCCTGTCTGAACTAGCATATCTGCTAGTTAAATACATGCAGTTTGAGGAAGGAAAGAGAAACACTACTAAAATATGTAAAGTAATATAGATGGAGAGTGTTCATTTCTCTCATTAAAAAATCAAATGAAGCGGGTGTGGTGGCGCATGCTTGTAATCCCAGCACTTGGGAGGCTGAGACTGGAGGATCAGGGTTCAAGGTAGTGAGGCACTCCGCAACTTAGTGAAACCCTGATTCAAAATAAAGAATAAAAAGTAGGGCTGGGGGTATAGTTCAGAGGTAGAATGCTCCTGAGTTCAATCCCCAGTACCAAAAAAATAAAATAAAATGAAATGATTAATGTCATTCTTTTTTATAACTAAATTCAAATGTGTGGAAGAACAATGCATCAAATTCCAATCAAAAAGGTAGAAATGAGAGATCACCATAATAAGTCACTGATTATACATGTCAGTTTTAGGCATTAGACAACCAACTTAAAAATCACACCTTGCAACCATGGCTAGAAATTCTCTTCAACTGTGAAAATATACTTAGAGTTAATTCCATTTTTTCTGGTAGGTAATCTAACACTTCAGGGTTTTCCTCTCTCTCCAATCTTTTCAATTTAAACCCACCTAGTGTATTTCATGAGTATTCATCTCATGTTTTCAACAAAGATTAAAGACTTAGTCTAGCTGGTAATCCCATTATCTTATATGATAAAGGCAAATGCATCTCTGACTACTGCCTGAAGAACTTAAGGGATTTATCATGAATGAGCATAAAAACTACTTAATTCCCAGCTTTTATAGAAAGCATGTGGATCATTAGTATATTCACTTGAATGCATATATTTACCACCATTTTACTAGCAGATTTTCTAGAATTTAAAGGAAAGCTGACTTACTGTGATTTGGCTCAAAACTAAAATAGCTAAAACAGGGATGTTTATGTAGAAATACTTTTAGGGTCAAGAATACTCATATAGAATAAAAGAACAATATGTCATCCATGTTAATAGAATGGATAGATTGGTTCATTTGAGAAGGCTTCTTTTAAGACATGAGACATGGGTGTATTCCTGAGAATATATCCAAATTTTACATCTTCAAGAAATAAGGATATTCTTCCAACATGCCTTTATCACAGAACTCCTTCAAACACACACACACACACACACACACACACAGTCATGAACACAAAAAACTTGACAATATTTTAATAAATAAAAGTGACTAATAGGAACAAGAATAATTGAGACTTGGCTTTGTCATAATCATGGTGCTATTGTGAAATTAGATAATGAGATGAAATAATTAACAAACTTACTGATGATATAACATATCTTAATAGGTACTTGCTATTATTATTTTCATAGTATTATTCATAAATGATATCTAATTTTTTATTTCCTGCTTTTGGAAATTGAAGCTAATAGATGGCAATTTTACATAGCATGCTGACAATAGTACTTTAGAGTGTGTTAAATGTTATGTAATGGCATATACATATTATTAATAAGAGGATTATTTTAGTAAGTAAAGGAAAAGATTTGTCCCCTTCTCTCTTTTCCTTCAAACTCTCTTTCTCTGTCCTTTTCAAGTGGATGTAAATCTCAGTCTCTCAAATCAGGAATGTTCAGGTCCTCAGACCATAGCTGTGAAATGTCATCATCAAATAATGCCATGTGCTATCTCCTTGGAGAAGTCTGAGACTGGCCAACTTCAGAAGTAACCTGACTCCACACTGTAGAATCCCTCTCATTTATTTAATGTGTCCTACTCAGTAAGGGCTACCACTAGAGTTAACTGTGTAAAAGAGGAGGCTTCTTTTTGTTTTAACAATCTTCAGTAATGATTGTCTTATCACCTTTAGTTCAATGTCTACTCAATAATAAAACTATCTTCTTTCTCTTGTACCTTTGTAGAGAAGTTTTCTGGTTTGGAAGAAGACTTTGTTTTCCATTGTATTTTCCCAAGAATTGTCACTCTTTTTCTTTCTAAGGATCTGCATAATTTTCTCCAAAGCTCAGTATCTCTCAACATCTAGAGATAGGACAACATTTTAGGTGACCCTTTTCTCCCTCTGAATAATATGATTCAGATTCTGAACAGAGATGAACAATACAATCTAAGTTTAAATGGAAATGTTTATACCAGATACTTGTTAACAATGGCATGGCAGATGTTTATTCAGGGTAGCACAGAAGAAACAACTTCATATAGAACTGTACTCTATTCCAAATACAGTGATGACAGCTGAGTAGATACAGCTAAAGAGTAGGATGAGGCCATCAGTGGATGGAAAATTACTATAATGACCCAAATCATACACCAATGGTAAAAAATCCTTCCTAAACAGGTCTAGCAGGATTCTTGTTAAGGGTAGACAAAACTGGACCAAGAATGGGGCTGAGTTAAAAAGAGGGCTCAGGAAAACTTGATTAAAATCTGGTCCAGAAGAGAGAGTCCTTATCATCAGTTCTTAGCTATTATTTAATACATTGGCTAGACTAAAAAGAAAATGGAAATAAGGAGGTAATTAGAAATGAGATCTGAGAGGAGAAACTATTGTTAGAAAGTTTCTAACCTGAAAGTTCAATATGATTTGGTTAAAACCTATAGTTACAATAAATGTTTAACATATATATTATAATATATATTATATTATAATATATTATATATATATATATATATAATCTTAGTAGGTATTAGAAGTGAGTCCAGCATGTAAAGGTATCTTTTATGAGTCAGGCACAGTGGCACATGCTTGTAATTCCTCTACTTGGGAGGCTGAGACAGGAGGATTGCAAGTTCCAGGCCTGTCTCAGAAGCTTAGTGAGACTGCTTCAAAATAAAACATGAGAAGGGCTAGGTGTGTAGCATTAAGGTAGAATCTTCCTGGGTTTAACCCCCAGTACCAAAAAAGTGCCTTTTATACATGTATTATAGCAGAGGTTATTGTATATGCATCCTTTAAAAGGAACAAGCAACCATATTTAACACAATTGTTCGAAACTGTGCCAGAGATTCACATTTCAGAGAGTTAGAGGTCTCCATTACTCATAATATGATATATTATTAATATAATGAAGGCTGTACAAATATTTCACAAATCAGAGAAAAGAGTCTCACAAAGAACTAGTAATCTGACTAATATAACAATGCACATTATGTGATTCATTTTTTGGATGTATGATTGTAAAAGACAATGCACATAGAGGTATTAAGTTCTGGCCTGTGGCATGAGGGAAGAGGTAAAAAAGCAGGATCTTCTTCAGGAATTTCTCAGAATAACAAATTATAGGAAAGGAACAGCTGGGCATGGTGGCACACACTTGTAATCCCAGCATTTGGGAGGCTGAGACTGGAGAATCTGGGTTCGTGGCCAGGCTCTGCAACTTAGTGAGACTCTGTATCAAAATAAAGAATAAAAAATAGGGCTGGGGGTATACCTCGGCGGTAGAATGCCCCTGAGTTCCGCTAAATAAAAAAAAAAAAAAAAGAAAGGACCCCCATAGGAAATAGAAATCCAGAAAGGTGCAATCATTTCTGTGTCCTCCCTGTGTCAACACCTACATGATGGCTGAAGGATCATTTATTGAGTGACCACAATTTTCATAAAGCAGGCTTCCTATTTGAATTCTCTATTTAATTTACACGTGCTTCTAATGTAAGTAGGTGGTGGGTATTTTGGCAAGGAATGAAGTTCATTTTTCACCTGGTACTTTCATAGCTGAGAATGAATCCTTAATTTAAATTAGTATCTCTATTTCAGAAGCCAGAAAAAATAAAGACAAGCCTTTTATCACCTACAACCCCAAATATACCTGTGAATTTATGGGAAAGACTGATTTTTTTCAATACAGCTGTGAATTTTTTTAAAAATTTTTACCTCAAATCTATAGCCCAGAAGCCTGATCTAAGAAGCTAGAAAGTTTTATTTTGTTTCATGAAGCAATTGTTTAATTCAATTAATTCAATAAGCATTTCTTTGGTACCACTGTAGGCACTATCTAAGTTTAGAACAAGATATTAAGATGAAAAAAGATAAGCTGTAAACTACCAAGTTTCTGACATGGAAAATATTTTACATGAAAGAAGTCTTGCATACATAGTTGTAGTCTAAAAATAAAGGCATAAGATCCATAGGAAAGATGATAGCTAGCCCTCAAGATGTTATTCAGTGACTCCCACCTCTGAATCTTAATAATCTTGCTGATTTGCCTCTCACATTGTGCTCAAATTGATCTCTGCTGTTAACTAAGTATTGTAAAAGTGAGGGTTGTCATCCCAAAATTAAGTTATAGAAGACATCAGGATTCTGTTTTCTTCTCTTTTTCATAATCTTTCTCTGATACTGAATCACACACATGCTCTGGAAGAAGCCAGCTGTCATGTCCTACCCTATGAGGGGCTCCACATAGGAAGGAGCTAAATCCTACTAACAGCTTGTGAATGAGTTGAAAAGAGAAACTCTTGCTCTTCTGTTATGGTTAGCTATAGAATGTCCCCTGAACAGCTTATGTATTAATGCTCAGAGATGATGTAATCAAGTCATGAGGGTTGCAATTTCTTTAGTAGATAAATCACTTCCAATGGATTTACTGGGTGGTAGCATAGGCACTGGGTATGGCTGGAGGTGGGTCCCTGTGATTTTGTCTTTGAATCTCTTGTTTGTTTTTTTTTAATCTCTCTTGCTCCAAAATTACATGATGTGAGAGAAAAGCCCTTGTCTCTCCCCATCTTTGTTTTCTGATCTTAATAGACTAAACTCTGGAATCTCCAAAAAACTGTGAGCAAACAAATCTTCCTTCCTCTAAGTTGTGCTGTCTATAGAAGTGGGAATGCTAACTGAGACCTTTTTTCTGTAACTTTGGCATTGGCTAGCAACTAAGTAAGAACCAAATTTCCCTGAGAGGAACCCCTACCCTCAGGTTCTTGATTCTCAGCAACTGTGTCCTACTACAAATGTTCTTTGTTTAAGGTACTCAGTTTTGGAGTTATTTGCTTTGCAACAACATACTGCTAGTACAGAGAGCTGTGAAATTGAGGGGAATAAAATTCAGAGAAGGATTTAATTTCTTCTATTAACAGGCTAAGAAAATGGAGAACATCTTCCTAGAGGCAGTGAGCTTTAGAAATGGCCTCAAGGAGAAGTTTGGGTTTGGAGAATATGTCATTGAAGAGGAAATATGATAGAGTAGAGAAAGAACTTACAAGTACAAAGACAAAAATGAATTCATCAGTGTCTAATAGTCCCCCAACCACCTGAATTGAACTAAGGCATTGTTTAGTAGTTGTGAATGGGGAGTAATTGTATTAACTATATTATATTTTTAAATAAGAAATTTACAGAATTAAACTGGAAGGTTCTCAGGGCAGTGGTACATGGTAAAGATGCTGTAATCTATATGCAGGGATATTATGAAGGATAAGAAGACACCCTCACTGAAGAAAAGTTCTCAGTGTAGTTGAAGGTATCAGGAAGCACAGCAGTTACAAGGCAAGCCACATGTGCTGAAATAGAGAAACATACGGGCCAAGAGAAGTCTTGTTTATTGGGTAGTGTTTTGTATATATTTTGAAATAATAAAGGAAGATTAAACAAAGAAAATTAAGAGGTCCAAATGAGAATATGAAAGGTATACATGCTGTTTTCATTTTTCTAGGAAGCCACGTTCTTTATGCATGTGTAACATTCAATCTTTAGAATATGATTCAGCAACTGATATATTTTTAATGCCAATTCACAAATGATAAGAATGATGTGTGTAGAAGATGGCATCTGAGTGAAACATCTCTCCTCAGGCACTATGAGCTCAAATCAAATCTGCCATAAAAGCAGCTTCTTGATGGAAGAAAAAAAGCAACAAAAAAGCGAAACTTGAACTACAACTAAAGAGACCCCCAGAAAGCTGACCAAGAAGAACAAAAAAGTCCGACCCCACTGCAGCGGCGCAAGCTGCAGAGTCATGGTGGCTGGCCCGATACAGAGGGTCTACTAACACCACTGCAGACCAAGTGACCAGGCATGGAGTAAGCAACACCAGAACTCCAAATCCTAACCAGGCAGTGGATCCCCGCACTTTCCACAGCGACCAGAACACGTGGGACAACCAACATAAGCCCCTGTGGGACCACCCCACCTCACCTCTCCCTCCAGAACCGGAGCAGTGATCAACTGCACTGCAGACCTTGAATCAAAACTGCCACAAATGCAGCTTCTTGGCAGAAGGAAAGAAAAGCAAAGCAACAAAAGAGTGAACAAAGCAATGAAAGCACCTGAACAGAACCCAGGGAGAACAAGGGAGCTGCTGCGCACCAAGAGTGAACTGCTCCGCCATTTTGCAAGCTACCATTTCCCCAGTCACCATTTTGCCAGCTACCCAGACCTTTGTGGACCTTCTGCACCCCTAGCAACCAGAAGTGGAGTAAGCAACTACGAAATTCCACACATAATCAGGCAGCATACCCCTGCAGGATCGACAGCAATCAAGAAGACCTGGGACAACCATCTTAAGCCTGAGGCAAGGACACCCAGCTCACTCCACCCACCGGCACCAGAGCAGCAGGGATCTGTAAGTTAAACTGCACCCCTGGGTGCGGGGGCCCCTAAACATAGTGCAGACTCAGTCACCCACCCTTCTAGTGATTAGATAGGAACAGAAGTGTGGGAAGAACCCAGTGCACACAGGGCATAGAGACCTTCCAGGCACACTGAAAATGCCTGGCATTTAGACTGTACTCCTGCCACCAGCAAAGGCAGAGAGAGAGACACAGCCAGGTGCTCAGAGACACAAGCTTGCAGTGGGAGAGGCATCAGCGGAACCCCTGCCTACACTGTCAGAACAAATAAAAATGCCAGAGACACACAGAAAAATTTAAGCTCTGTACTTATGAACTAGCAGGGTTTTTGTTTTGTTTATTGTTGTTGCTTTTTGGGTTTTGGTGGTTTTTTTTGGTGTTATGTTTTATCTGTTTTTACTCTGTTTTTGTTTTATATTGCCTTGATTTACTTATGCTTGTTTGGATGATTGGTTGTTTTGTTATTTCTTACTTAGTTTGTTGAATCTCCTCCTTATCCCTTTTACAAGCTTCCCTCCCTCTCTCCCATTTATATTCTTCTCCTCAACACTTTTCCTCCTCTCTTTTCTTTTTCCTTTTTTCCCTGTCTCATATCAAGACCATCTCATACTACCACACTCAAAACTCTACATTGACTACCAGGACACGCCAACATATCTACCATCTCTAATCTTTACAGTATATCACCTCAACACACTCAACCTCTTATTCTGCTGGACCATGCCCTCTACTTTCCCCTATTCTTGCATTTATCACTGTGATATATCACCCAACCCTTACCATGGAACACAACCTGTCCTTGTATATACCAGTGGACACCTCTAAGCCGCCTTCAGAGATTGGACAAGAAAACTTGCAAGAGCAGCAAAGATATAAATTTAAGAACAGGGGAACCATGGGAAGGAAAAATTTCAAAGAAACAATGAGCCACCACAACCCCTCAATAACAGATCTCATCAACCCAAAATGGCAGAGATTACCAGAAGAACAATTCAAATCTATAATACTAGAAACAATGTAGAATTTTTGGGAAGAATGTAGAGTGGGAAAGAAATAAAGGAACAAATAAAAAGAATCTGACACCCTGAACAGGAATCAAAGACAACCCTTGAAGTTAGTGAAGGATGTTAAAGATGAAATAATTGAAGTGAAGGCATCAATACAAACTATAAACAGTAGATTAGACTATATGGAAAATAGAATATAATCTTAGAAGATGATCATTCCAAAAATGCAAAAATGAATCCATAGTACACAATTTAGAAAAAAATTCAACAGTATGAATTGGACATCAATGAGATCTGGGCCAATTTTAAAAGAGCTAACCTAAGAATAATAGGCATAGAAGAGGGATTAGAAGTTGAAACTAATGGAATAAACAATCTTTTCAAAGAAGTAGTATCAGACAATTTTCCAAACATAGAAAGAGAAGTTGACACACAGGTACAGGAAACATACAGAACTCCCTCAAGACAAGACCAAAGAAGAGGTGCACCATGCCACATAATAATCAAGTTAACTAATGTAGAGGCTAAGGAAAAAATTCTAATGGCAACAAAACTAAAAGTCCAAGCGACATTTAGAGGCAAGCCAATTAGAATCACTCTGGACTTCCCAAATTAAATCATGAAAGCCAGAAGAGGCTGGAGTAACTCTGAAAGAAAATAACTTGCAGCCAAGATTCTCATACCCAGAAAAATTCTCTCTCAAAATTGACAGGGATATAAAAATCTTCCATGACAAACAGAAACTGAAAGAATTTATGTCTTCCAAACCAGCACTAGATAAAATACTCAGAGAGATGAACTACAGAAGAATAATTAACAAGTAAACATCAGAACCAGAGGAACAACACTTTCCAGGAAGCAAACAACTAAGCAAAGAAGAATAAACTCTACCACAAACAGAAGTCAAAACTCAGAATGTTAGGAATTAAAAATCATCTCTCAATAATCCCACTGAATATAAATGGTCTCTACTCCCCAATAAAAAGGCTCAAGGTGGCAAAATGGATTCAAACCCAGAATCCATCTATATGCTGCCTGCAAGAAACACACCTTACAAACATAGATACCCACAAACTAAAGGGGAAGGGCTGAAGTAAGGTAATCCATGACAATAGAACTCAAAGACAAGCAAAAGTATCAACAATGATAGCAGATAAATTAGACTTCAAGCCCAAGCTTATCAGAAAAGACAAAGCAGGTCATTTTTTACTAGTAAAAGGAACAATCCAGCAAGAGGAAATAACAATTATCAACGTCTATGCCCCAAATAGGTGCAGCCACTTTCATAAAACAAACTCTGTATGATATAAAGTCACACATAGATCCCAATACACTAATACTGAGAGACGTCAATACTCCTCTCACATCTCTAGACCGATCTTCTAAACAAAAGGTCAGTAGAGATGCCTCAGATCTAAAGAATACCATAAACCAAATGGACCTATAAGACACATACAGACTATTTCACCGAACTACAGCTGAATTCACACTATAAAAAGTTGAAAAAAGATATTGATGAAGACCTTAGAAGATGGAAAGATCTTCCATGCTCTTGCATGAGCAGAATAAATATCATCAAAATGGCCATCCTCCCAAAACTGATCTACAGATTCAATGCAATACTCATGAAATTACCAAGGTTACTCCTCACAGACATAGAAAAATCAGTCCTTAAATTCATTTAGAAAAACAAAAAGTCAAGGATAGCCAAAGTAGTTCTTAGCAACAGGAACCACGCAGGAGGTATCACAATACCTGACTTCAAACTCTAGTGCAAAGCCACAGTAATACAAACAGCATCGTATTGGCAGAAAAAAACAGATACATAGACCAATGGAGCAGAATAGAAGACTCAGAAACAGACCCATATGCTTACAGTCAATTGATTCTTGACAAAGGAGCCAAAAATATACACTGGAAAAAACAATCCATGTAATTCACCACATAAACAGAATCAAAGACAAAAATCACATGATTATCTCAATTGATGCTGAAAAAGCATTTGACAAGATCCCACACCCATTCGTGCTAAAAGCACTTCAGAGAATCAGAATAGAAGGAATGTACCTCAACATCATAAAGGCAATATACAATAGGCCCACAGCCAACTCATAATAAATGGAGAGAAACTGCAAGAGTTTCCACTAATAACAGGAACAAGACAAGATGTCCATTTTCACCTCTTCTGTTCAATATAGTACTTGAGACTAGCCAGAGCAATAAGGCAAAAGAAGGAAATCAAAGGGGTAAAAATAGGGAAAGAAGAACTAAACCTATCCCTTTTTGCAGATGACTATACTTAGATGGTACTATACTTACAAGACCCAACAAACTCAACCAAAAAACTTATAGAACTGATCAACAAATTTTTTTTCTGCAAAGTGTCTGGATACAAAATAAATCTTAAAAAATCAGAAGATTTTCTGTATGCCAACCATAAAGCCACTGAAAAAGAAATCCAGAAAATAATTCCACTCACAATAGCATCCTGAAAAATAAAATACTTAGGGATAAACCAAACCAAAGGGGTAAAAGACTTCTATAAGGAAAACTATAAAACATTGAAAAAAAATAGTGAAGATCTTAGAAGACGGAAGATCTTCCATGCTCTTGGATAGGCAGAATAAGTATCATCAAAATGGCCATCCTCCCAAAACTGATCTACAGATTCAATGCAATACTCATGAAATTACCAAGGTTACTCCTCACAGACATAGAAAAATCAGTCCTTAAATTCATTTAGAAAAACAAAAAGTCAAGGATAGCCAAAGTAGTTCTTAGCAACAGGAACCACGCAGGAGGTATCACAACACCTGACTTCAAACTCTAGTACAAAGCCACAGTAATACAAACAGCATCGTATTGGCAGAAAAAAACAGATACATAGACCAATGGAGCAGAATAGAAGACTCAGAAACAGACCCATATGCTTACAGTCAATTGATTCTTGACAAAGGAGCCAAAAATATACACTGGAAAAAAAGATAGCCTCTTTAACAAATGATGTTTGCAAAACTGGTTAACTATATGCAGAAAAATGCAAATAAACCTCACTTTCTCACCCTGCACAAGAGTCAACTCAAGGTGGATCAAAGACCTGGAAGTTAGGCCAGAGACCTTGCAGGTACTTGAAGAGGGCATAGGACCAACACTTCAACATATAGGGACAGGTAAAAACTTTCTCAACAAGATCCCAAAAGCACAAGAAACTCAAAGGAAGATCAATACATGGGATTGCATTAAACTGAAGAGCTTCTGTGCAGCAAAGGAAACTATCAAGAACCTCAACAGAGAGCCTACAGAGTGGGAGATTATTTTTGCCAGTTATTCTTCGGATAGAGTTCTAATATGTAGGATATACAGAGAACTCAAGAAAACCACAGCTAAGAAAAAAAAAAACAAAAAAAAAACAACCCAATCAATATATGGGCAGAGGATCTAAATAGCCACCTCACAAAAGAAGAAATACAAATGGCCAATAAATGTATGAGGAAATGTTCCACATCATTGTCAATCAGAGAGATGCAAATCAAAACTACCTTATTTCACATAACTCCAATCAGAATGGCAATCATAAAAAATATGAATGACAACAAATGTTGGCGAGGGTGTGGAGAAGTGGGAACTCTAATACATTGTTGGTGGGATTGCAAATTAGTGCAACCACTTTGGAAAGCAGTATGGAAAATCCTCAGATAAATGGGAATGAACCTACCATATGATCCAGCAACACCACTTCTGGGTATCTACCCAAAAGAATCAAAATCAAACTATCAGACCGACCCATGTGTATCTATGTTTATAGCTGCACAATTCACAATTGCCAAACTATGGAAACAGCCAAGATGTCCATTGACAGATAAATGGATTACAAAACTATGGGATATGTACACAATGGAATTTTACTCAGCCATAAAGAAGAACATAATCATGTTATCTGCAGGGAAATGGATGCAACTGGAAAATATTATGTTAAGTGAGATTAGCCAGTCACAAAGAGTAAAAAAGCATATGTTCTCCCTAATATGCAGATGCTAGGGAGAAAATGGGTATAAGAGGGTCTCCAGATGAAAAAGGAGAGACCCTTGATAAGCAAAGAAGTTGACTTAACTGAAGGGGATGGATGGGGCATGGGGGGACACCCTAATGCTCATGATGTACTTTCAGAAATATATCAAGGTCAATCACTAAACTGAACTTGAGAAGGAGGGAGGGTGAGGGAGTGGGATGGGAATTGGGGAAGGAGTTAAATGAGAAATGTGTGCATATATGCCTTTAGCAGCTTGTACCTAACAAAGATGTATGATTACAATGCACAAATTATTATATAAAAATAATTTTAAAATGATGTGTGTACTTTTGTCACACAGCTGGGAAGAGATGGAGCTAGGATATGAGTCAAGATCTGTTTAATAATACTTTCCTTACACTTTATACTCTTCTCTGATGCCAGAAATCTGTCTGTGTTTGTCAGCAGTTCCTGTAATTAGAAGTCAACTTTGCCAAGCAAGGCTGAATCAGATAAGACTTTTCTTTGCTTTCTAATGGGGAACTAGATTATCTTTTTGGGGGCTGATACTCCAACTCAATTAAGCTCATGCTATATGATTGGTTTGGTAGAAATATATTGTCTCAGTGGAGTGACTGAGCATATAGCATTTGTAACTTAGAATTCATCAAAATATTTGGTCTTGTAACCTTGTTTAAACAGTGCCTAAAATAAACACCTTATAATTATTATTTTCACCTTGTGAAGTGACATAAGGTAAGGTGGATAGAGGCTACTTACATTAAATGACACGTTTTAAATAACCATTTGATTGAATGGGAGAGGTTTCTATCAGACGTAAACAGGTTGAAATATCTACCAGGTTCCTTGGTTGTAAATGAATTTTAACACAGTCCTGATTAACCAAAAGAACATAATCCAAATGTAATTTTAATTGTTTTTACTAAAAAAATAATTGATTTTTGTATTTTTCCTATTCTTTTGGATGTTACAATAATTACTTTTTTCCATACTAAAAAAGTAAGCAAATGTTTAAAAAGAAACATACTATTAGCTGGATGTGGTGCTGCATGATTTTAATGCAAGTACTTGGGAGGCTGAGACTGGAGGATCACAGGTTCAAGACCAGCCTCAGCAATTTAGGGAAATCCTTAGCAATTTAGTGAGATCCTCTTTTTTCCCCCCAGTTCTGGGTATGGAACTCAGGGACATTCTAACTCCCAGCTATACCTCTAGCACTATTTTTTTCTTTATTTTGAAATAGCATATCAGCAAGTTGCAGAGGATGTTACTAAGTAGTCGACGCTGGCCACAAACCTGTGTTCCTCCTGTCTCAGCCTCCAACATACTGTGATTACAAGTGTGCACTACTAAACCTAGCTCTAGTGAGATCCTCTTTCAGAATAAAAAATAAAGAGGGCTGAATTTGTAGATCTGGTAGAATGCCTCTGGGATCAACCTCCAGTAACAAACAAAGAAAAAAAAGAAGGAAATACATTATTAATATGCTACTACTTTGACAACAACAGTTAACTAACTGGGACCCATCAATCTCATGACCCATGGACTTTGCTTCTTTTCATTGCCCTCTCCTTTTACATGATTATTTACACATTTCACCAGGTCTCCTTATTCTTTATACCAAATAATGGTATTATCAGATTTGCTTGGCTTGACTGAGAAATACTGACCTGGCACATTAATTATGTCATAAGACTGTTTCATAATGAGCCTAAAGGGGAATTCCCAATGTTCTTACTCTGAGACCACACATCCTCATTAAAACCTCCAAGCTGAACAAGGTCTTCAGTGAGAGGAACTAGATGATGAGCTGCTAAGCCAGCCCCAGAGAATTCTGTGGCACAAAGTTCATAATTTAATTTTCAGAAATTGTTTATGTTAAACCTTCCTATAATATGTTTAAGTAGAAACCTCCATTGTAGTGTAGCTGAAAAGAAGAATCTGATACTTACATGCGCTACTGGCCATTCTTTGTCAGAATAACAATGACTTCTCTACCAAGGACTTGTGTCCATTTCTCAAGTCACTGGGAAAGGCTGAGCTGGTTTGCCCATATGTCCCATAAAATCAAGCCTGAAAGCTGGGGAGGGGACATAGAAGGAGTTTAATGACAAAATGAGCCTAAAACCATGATTGCACCATTAATTTCTGATTCATAAAACTTCCATAACATTTTAACCACTAATAATGAAACTAGTATTTTTCTCTTACTATTTCCTTCTCTTCCTCTTTCTCTCTCTCTCTCTCTCTCTCTCTCTCTCTCTCTCTCTCTCTCACACACACACACACACACACACACACACACACACACACACACACTCACTTCTAGGACCTAGAACTGTCTTAAAGATAAAATCAATATGCTAATAATATATTTTAATCCCCCCAATTTAATAATTTCCAAATTACTAGTAGGTTTACTTTACCATTAGGGAAATATAAATGTGATATATTCCTTGAAACCATATCTTAATAAAATCAAAGTGTTTCTAAAATATTGGATATTTTAAAAATATTACTTGAAATATTACTTGAATATTCTTCTGTTAATAATGTTCTTCAAATAATTAAAAAAATTCATCATTGAGCATTTTTAATACAGCACTATGTGCAAATTTTCCAAAGTCCATAATTGCAAATTATAGTAGTTATGAATGGTTGAAATTTATGATTCTCACAGCAGAAACAATCTTACACAGCTGAGATGACACTTGGCAGTTAATTTGGTGGAATATATTTAATCTGATTTAATGATTGATTTTGAATTTACCACTCAGATTATTTAAATTGATTTTCATCGAAATGATTGAATCAATAGCCCTGTGTAGTAATGCTGGAAAAAACAAAGAAAAATTTCCTTAAGTTTTTCTCATTTTGTAAATTCTACCCACCACCTCATTCATCCTTCACAACAACTCTATGAGGGGAAAATCAGTAGTAGCAGCAGCAGCAATAAGTGTGTGTGTGTGTGTGTGTGTGTGTGTGTGTGTGTGTGTGTGTGTATCTATCTGAGACAGAATCTCAGAGCAGTGATGGGTTACCATGTGCAATTATATTTCCTTCCATTACACTCCTACAATGAGGATTCTTTTTTTTTTTTTTTTTTTTTTGCGGTACTGGGGATTGAACTCAGGGGCATTCTACCTCCGAGCTACACCCCCAGCCCTATTTTTTATTCTTTATTTTGAAACCGAGTCTCACTAAGTTGCGGAGTGCCTCACTAGGTAGCTGAGGCTGGCCACGAACCCGGATCCTCTGGTCTCAGCCTCTTGA